>VYZP01006519.1:11062-77040 GCA_013400635.1 Hypocryptadius cinnamomeus
GTGAGGCAGGGCAGGGCGGCCGCCGCCCCGGGGCCCCGCGGCCCTGGCACCGGCCGGGACAGCGCTGCGGGCCGGGCCCGGGGACCTGCGGGGAAGGGCAGGGCCCGGGGCAGGGACAGGGACAGGTCTGCAGGGGGCGAGGCCCGGGGTCGGGCTGTGCGTGTCCCCGGGGCTGCAGGCTCAGCCCGGCTTGGAGAGGTTGGGTGAGGTGAATCGGGTCTGGCTCTGTGGCAGCCCCCCAGCCCTGATGCCACCCCACTGCACCCAGGATTTTTGGGTCTCCCGCACCTCCTGCCGCACCTTGCCCTTTACTGGGTTGACTTTCTTTCATAGGCCTTTGTCATTTTTTGTTTTACACTGCCGTGATACAACTGAGATGCAAAGGCACTGTGGTCATTTGACGGTCAGATAAGCTCTGATTGTACTTGAACATCCATTTCTGGTGCTGCTACAATAACACAGGGCAGAGCTTTCCGTGGGGGGTCTGGTACTGGCACACTTACATGGCCTGTCCTTTCCCTCCTCTTTGGTCACTGTTGTGTAAACTCACTAAGTAACACGTGTTGTGGGAACTCTTGGCAGGCATCAACCAGTGAGTCTGTATTTACTTGTCTTCCCCGGCCTTGCTGGGATGATTGGGTAGTGCTTCATGCCATCATTCGCTTGTCAAGGAAAGTTGCTGTTCTTTATAGACTGTAAAGAGCATGAAGATAGTGAAGAGTTGTGTGCAACCTGAAGGGAAACATGCATGAGCAGGGTAGAGATGGACTGGCATTTAGCATTAGCCTTGGCAAGACAGCCCTGGAAAAGGATGGCTGTAAGGCTGGAAAGGTGTCCTGGGCAGAACTGGGAAGCAGAAGTGTTGTTGGACAGCAGACACTGTACAAGGAGGGAAGGCCAACACAGCAGGCTTAAGCAAAGGTCGGTGAAAAAGGAATAGCGACAGGGTTCTAAATATCCAGAAGCCTGGTAATGAGGTGGTGCATGCAATTATTTTGGCAGAGCAGGCTAAAATTAGCATGCAAAAGGCCGAACATAATCAACAACGGGTTGTGGTTTTGTAATTCTATCATTATACAGGTTGGTAGATATACTACCTAAAAAATGGCAATTTATGTCAGCAGAGCAGCATGAGCCACTGAAAATTGACTTCTTTCCTACCTCTGTCATGGTTTAATTTACTGTGAAAATTTTAATGTGAACAGTTGAGACCATTACCACATTGAAGCATGTTAATCCCTTTCCTTTTTGAGCCTTTGTAAAACTCCCATTTGTTTACTCAGAAGCAGAACAGGGCCTTTTGTTTTAATGGCATTTTTTTTCCTTTCAAAAAATCATTATATGCTATGCAGCTGGTCATAGCTTTTGACTGGCTTACAAAATAGGCACCTGAATGACAATAATATCCAACAAAGTACATCTTGACTAGGAAAAAATAGGTGTGCTGTTCACATAACTCACTTCCGTTGTGCAGACTAACAGGATGTAAAGTTCAAGTGAAGACGAGGCAGTCTCTAGTTTTAACATGACTTAGCAAGTAGAGGCAGAACCTGTAGAGAGCCCAGAGTCTACCACCAGGTAGGAAGAGAGCTGTCAGGAGAGGGGAGTGTTAGTGCTGGGTGTTAGTTCAGCAGTGTGTGCCCAGAATGTGCTCCTGTGACTTGTGATGCCGTTACATACAACTTCATGGTACATCAGGCTGATGTCTGCCTGAACCTTGTTAAAATTACAGTTCATGCCATCTTTGCTAGGACTTTTCATCATCTTGGTTGCCAAGTTTTGCCTGATGCACACTTTCTTCAATGAAGGCAAAACCTAGTGAGAGCATTAGTCGTTATTTTGCTTCTCAGAAAACATTATGGGAGACAAATAAGAAGCAAAGAAATATTTGAGTTGAGAATGCAACTCGGATACTTCTGATTAACTGAATGCCTTTTATCCAGGGAATTCACTTGCTTCCAGATCCTTGAGTGGTTGCTAGCTACTTCTCTATTCATTATGCAATTAGTGTGTTTGATCTTTGTATTCTCATAAAAACTTCTATATTTCATGCTAATATAGTAACATTAGTAATGTGAGTAACAATACATTTAAATGGCAGTGTTATTGCCCCTACCAAGTGGTGTTTGGCATCAATGAGACCTTTGGCATGAATTTCCTGTCTAGGGACAAACTTCTTAAACTGTGTTTAATAAACCTGCAAAGTGTTGGAGCAGGACAGAAGTGATCTGCCTGCCCTTTAATGAAACACAGACATAACTAACCTGGCTCAGAATCAGCTGTGTATTTTTGTGCACATGGGTAGTGTCGTGCAGAGGAGGTTCCTCAGATCCCAGAGGCTCCAGCAGCAGAATGCAGAGCTGCCCCCAGCTCAGTGACTCCTGTCTCTCCCAGGGATGGTGCCTGTGGGCTCAGCCAGCTCCACGTGCCACAGCATCTCAGACAAACCCAGCACAGGCAGCCCTCTCAACTCCTGCCTTAGCTTCCCACCACTCTCTTTGGAGCTGTGTTGATCCAGTGATCAGTAAGAACAAACCTGACAAACCATCCCTATGAGTACAGAGAAAAAAGATGCAGAAAGTGGCAAAATAGTGATGAAATGCCAGGGCACCATTGGAAAATTGTGTCTTATAACTGATGGAGTGCTCTAGCAGTTAAACTGCATTTAATGTTTCTTTGTGGATTGGTCTGGAATTCATTTGAGAAGGACTGGATTCGCCACACTTGGCCAAAACAATAATGGCCAGATACCTGATGGCTGAAAGAGGTCACTTAGGTCTTATTACCTGAAAGGGTAAACCTGCTTTGCTTTTTGGTATCACATTTTCTTGTGCAAAGCCAAAATTTCCTTTAGCTTGACTGGACGACAACAAATGGGTTTAGAATTGTATTGAAGTTTAATAACAATGGTAAAAGAAATGCAGTTTGGTTAACATGGTTTTTATGTTTGCGATGTCTGTTGTCTTCAGATGCTCATCAAAAATGCAGAATAAATATGAACTGGCCAGGTCATCAATCCAACAAGTAAGCAATTGTGTATCCAGAGAGCATGCAAAAATAGAGGGAAGATGCCATTGTGGTTAAAATGTAGAAAATAAGAATTTAATTTGTTGTACATTCGATGAGTGGTCTTTGCCTTTGAAGCACTAAATCCCCCTGTGTCTTACTTCCTTGTTTGTAAAAGACAGTTAACAACTCTTGTCCCTTTAAAAAGGTGTTGTGGAGACAAAATCCCTAAGGTTTATGAGTTTCTTTGATGCTGCTGTGATAGGAGCTGTATTAGCACACATAGACAGAAAAATCTCTTCCTTCAGATACCCTAGTTTATCTAGGATAAACGCCCTGGTTTATTAAGAAATTGCCCCTTGAATAGTCACTCAGATGAGATAAAAGGGAAAACTAGTGGTAGATTCAGAAAGATCAATAATGGTGTTTGTTTTATGAGTGACCCTGAAGAAACAATAGGCACTTAGTTGCTGAAATTAGCTACTGATTTAAAAATAGGAAGGAAGCTGTTAATGCAACTGTAGAGAGCAGAGAAAAAGTCTGGAATGACCTCAATAAAATAAGAACATGCCCAAATAAATGGCTGATGCCATTATTGACCAGAAGTCTAGGATTGTGCAGCTGGCGAGACAAGAACTGTATTTGGATAAGCTGCAGGAATTTGTGTAGGGATAGCAAAGTTTATTTGGGATAATACAAGAGACCCAAGCAGGTAAGACAATGTATTTTAATGTAAAACACATGGATCTTTAGAGCATGTTGTGCTGGGAGGAGAACACAGCCTTTAAAGTGTTGGTGTCACACCATTATGAAGGTGTATTTGCCATCTTGTCAGGGTGAGGTTCCCATTTGCTGGACTCCTGTTTGTCTTGTCCAGTTCCTTTACTTCTGCTCTGAATTAACACATACTTTAACTCCAGATTTGCTACTTAGCTAACAATGAATGAATGCCACTCTTACGAATGCCACTGTGAAGAAACATCTGCCAGTAGCAATGGCAGAATGGGATTTGGGGCACTTCAATGTATTAGTTGCAAATGGATGTGAAATGTTCAGTCTATTGCTTAGAGTAATACATAGTAAATGCTGTCATTTTAATGGGAACTGGTGTCAGTGGCAGGCTGAGCCATCATAATGTAGTGATTACATGCTAGTTTTCAGCTCAGTATTTTTAGTGTTGTTGACTGTGTCCCCTCTCCAACAAGGCATGAAAGTAAGGCACCTGAAAGTATGAACTGAAATCATTCAAGGGAGAGGTTTAAAGGTAAGCTTATGCCTAAAGACTGTGTTAGATGACAGCCTAGAAAGGCTCATAACACAGTGGTATCATAATGTAATATAATGTTAGACACTGTTAAAAGAAATGACTACTACAGAGTAACAGAAGACTTTCAGTATCAGCAAAAAAATTTCAAAATTATATTTTAACACCCCTATATGCAGACATTTTAGTAAATAAGTCTCTGTCATCCAGTTCAGTGAAATGTGGATGGAGCCAGAGGGCTGATTTTGGTGCAGTTGCAGATGTAGGAGCAAGGCTTATATTCTGATATCATTTTATGGTACAGAAACAACTTTGGTCTGTTATAATGGCCAGTATGACAGCTTGCAAATATTGAGCTCTCCAACACATCATAGAAGAAAGGTTCTGTGTTTTAAGTGTTTGATATTTAAAACAGACCATTTGTTTTTGTATTAATATAAGAATAAGGGAAGGTGGGTTTTTCCCTGGCAGGGTTTATCTTTTTTGGCAAAGAATGACAGACAAAAATCAGATTAGATCCAGAAAACTTCAAAGGGTCCATCAAAATAGACAACAGATCTTTTTCTGTGTTTTTCTGCCAAAACTTGGTCTGCAGTCTTTTGAGCTTTTCTCCTTGGCCATTTGGGACCTGTCCAGTCCTGCACCATGTGCTTTTCTCCTTTCTCTCTTTTGGTTGCTCTGGTTTATGATCTCACTTTTGCCATGTTACTAAATACAAGTCCCCTGTGACTTCTCCTTTACCAACTCAGAGCTTCTTCAGTCTCTCTCCCTCTTTAATTATGTACCTCACTCATACATCAGCCCTTGGAGATCTGCAAGCCATTTTTCCTGGCAGGTCTGTGTTTGTTCCTTTCTGAGATGAGACATGATTTGCTGATCACTGCAAAGGTCTGGCTTATCCTGGGCACTGATGGTGAAGTTGTGGCTTCTTCAGGCAGCACTTCCTTGGCTTCTGCTGTGGTGCATGGGAGAAGGGCACATTTAAGGCAATGAGTCCTTTGTGGAATTGTTTGTACTTTCTAATTCTTCTGCACCACGTTGACACATGTTGCTTAGACAGCATTTAAACTTATTTGCAGATACCTGGTCATATCCTAGAGTACAGGTGAATGCATTTTCAGTGACTTAATCCGTTCATTGAGTAATGATTCCTTTACTTCCTGAAACAAAAATAACAAGGAGTGAAGTATTAATTATCCTACTGTTTGGAAAGTAGGGAACTTAAGTAGCTGGTGGTCTTTTTCGATCTTCCTGCAATCAGTTTTCAGTGTGAATTTAAAAGATTTAATCTGAGGATTGCAGCATAAAATGTCATCATTTTTATACATGAGGTTGAACCATAGCTTACAGTAAAACCTTTGCTCTTGTTTGGCAAACAAATAATTTTGGGGCCAAGATGTTCCATGTTTGTTGTTAGCATGGCAGGGGTGTATGGGGGAACATTTTTAAAATTCCGTTCTTTAAATCTCTCTGCTGGTTTCTTTTCCTCTTTAATTAGTTTAAATAATTAGCCCCAAATGTGCAAGTCTGATCTTTTTGTGTAGATGACAATAGATGAATACATTTTCTCCTGCAGTGTCACAATTTTAAGTCCAAATGAAGCTAGCACAGAGTAAAGACAGTTGTCTCAGAAGTTTTGAGGCAATAAGCAAAAAGGTTTTTCATACCCATACTCTACAGATTTTTTTGTTAGATACTTTTCCATGTTACTTTGAAGCCACTGAATAATTTTCATCAACTGATCTCATGGAAATCATTGGATATGTATTTTGGATGAAGGAATAGTGCCCCTTCAGTGAAATCTGTAGCCTGTCAAGTCAATCTGTATGTTGCTACTACAAAACGATAGGAGAAATACTAGTTTCCCTTCATTAAGTGACAGATCTCTTTTTTTATTGGGTAAAGAACCTTTTAGGATTCCCAACTGGAACGAACTTTTTGTAAGCAGCAAAATGAAGACAGAGTTTTCAGCCTTAACTCTTCATTTCCTGATTTTCCTGTCATAATAACACATTAACAAGTCTTCCTGCATTTAGGGTAATAAACATCTTGTAAGCTGACAGTAAGTATATACAACTGTCATTTGAGGACAGATGAAAGGACTTCCTGATAATGTTGGAGAAATTATAGCAATGGGGAGAGGCTGGGCATTTTAACTGTTCCAAATGGTGGTGCCTGAGCAGCAAAAACCTTTTTACTGTGTACTTGAGAGGAATAAAGGAGAATGAGGCTGCCTGAGGCCTCTCAGTAATACTGCAGTTTGAGTGGTAAATACAGCAACAAACACTGGGAAGTAGTTTGTGTGGAGCAGGCAGGAAGAGGATGTGGAGATGGCTTTTTGAAGGTGTTAGGAGTTAGCTGAACATCAGCACTGTGCTGTTTCTTTTGTACCCTGGTACTTTTCAAGGCTGCCCCTCCCTGTGCCATCCATCTCTGACCCCAGCTCCCAGGAATGGGTCTGTGTGTGTGCAGACACACCTGTCCTGTGCACATGCTCCCCTGGAAAAGATTAGATCTGAGAACACAGGAGTAGCACATGGGCAGGGCATCAGCTGACTCTGGGCTCCAACAGAGGCAGCATCAGCAGCCAGTGGTTTGGATGAAGCACAATGGAGCAATGAGAATGAACCATTATTTGAAAGATTCCAAGAAATATTTGGCAAACAAGGCAGTATCATGAGGTAAAGCTTTTAAAACTTAAAGAAGGAAACAGATCCTTGCTTCCTCCTCTTGGGAAGGTCTCTGCAGTACTGGCTTTGCACATCTGAGATTGTTTCATTCATTTGTGCAGCAGCCAGTTCTAAACCTGATACTGAAATTGGATATAAACTGCAGATTCATTTCGTTTTCCTTTCTTCTGCTCAGACTGTTTGACATGAGAGGCTTGATAATACTTTTGCCTGAAGGGTATATGAGACCTGGCTTTGGGGATTGGTTTTGTTTGTTTGTTTGTTTGTGGGGTTTTGGTTCTAGAAAACAAAAGGAAGGTAAGAAATTTGAGTCAATACTGCAGCATCTTAACAAAACAATGAACTTCCCATGTTATGAAGTAGTTCCTGTTGCCCCAGTCTGAAGTTCCCTATCCTTCAAGTGGTCTCAGGTCAACTCAAATATTATCCTTGGCATCAGTGTTTCTCCAAAAAGACACGTAATGTCCTTGAATTTCAGAAGGATTTTATCTCTGCCTCCTGGCCTTTTGTAAAGCTCTGCTGAAATCTGAAAATGCCTTCAGAGTCAACATAAAGGGAGGACATGACGTACTCTGCTCTGGGCCACACAGAGCCCAGCATTAGAAAGGACAGGTGTCCACAGACTTTGGTCTCTGCCTTAGAAAAGTACATTTAAATCTCTTTCAGCTTTCCATCAGCAGATTGAAAGGTTAATTAGCATACATCTGTAGCCCCGACAATGCAAACTGGAAACAACTGTTTATTTTGCCTTGCAGCAATGTGTAAAAAACCTAGAGAGAGGCTGTTTGCCAGCTCTGGTTTGGCTGCTTGAATAGAAGACAACATATAACAAAACAGGAAAAACAGGGCAAGGAATATCATACACCAAAGAATTTCCTTAAGACCATCAGTTAACAAAACATCCTACATGCAGCAAAGTAGGGCCAGGGAGGAAGGAAAAAAATTCCAGGCTGTAAGTACCTTACAGATGTCACTGTGGTGTCACTGATGTCAACTAGGAAACAGTGTGTCAGCCTTTAAGTCAGGAACTTTGTCCTGCTTGGTGTTGGAAGGCACCTACCTATGAGGCCACTTAAAATACAAAGAGTAAAACTACACCAAAGGCAATGAGCAGAAGAAACTTTTAAGTCTGGGGGAGCTCAGTACAATTGCACAATAATGCAAACCATTTCTGGAAATCAATCCCATATCAGACTGGATTACTGAATGTACTAAATATAAGTACATATTGAAACCTAATAATAACACAGGGAGTGACCTTACAGAGATGTGTAGCATCAGTCTGGAGATACAATCCAGGTGGGAGAAGCAGGAAAGTGCAAAGAGAGGAACAAAAGCTGTAGTTGCAAGGAACAGTTCTGGAGTTGCTGCTGTTTCCTTGATCTGCTGATGTGTTTTGCATACAAAGTCATTGGAACCAAGCAGTTCTTTCTTGCTAGTTTCTCTTCAGCTTCACAAAACTTATATTTGACAGCATTCACACCTCCATAAAGGGTTACTGTCAACCCTTTCTTTTAGTTCTTGGAGGACAGTGTATCTTCCTCATCTGGAATCTCTTCCACATGTAGAAAACAAGAATCCAGGTCTCCATCCCTGACTGTTACCCTAGTCTCTGACCCATTGTTTGGTAACTAGGAAAAGCCAGCAGGCATGGAGAGCTGTGTTTGGCACCTCATAGGAAAAGCAAAGCTGTCCATTTATGGCCTCCTTCCTTTCTTGGGATAGGATTGGTTGCTGAACACTAAATCAATCCCACCAGCCCCTCCAATTGTGTGTGCATTGCCCTAAGCATCTGTGTATTTTTCCTTAGCTTCATTTAACATGTTCCCAGCCTGTCCATCCATGTCCTGCACAAGGGCTGGACCATTCTCCCAGGTGCAGTTGCACCCTGTGGGGCTCTGCCCACGCTGGCAGGATGTGTGTTTGTGGATTGGGATTGCTGCAGAGTGCCTTGACCTTTGCAGCACACTGCTTATTCAAATGTAACTTGTGGTCCACTATTGGCTTCCTGTAGTATTGCTGCTTCCAGCTTTCTCTCTCTGACATTGCCAGTCCTTTTTCCCAGCTGTGTTGTGTTTTTCCCTGTGCAGACTGAATTTCAGTTTACGTGCAGCTCGTATTTCTCACAGACCCAGGACTGTGAGTCAGTTGTCACTGGGTTTACAATCACTGGCTGTAGGGAACTGACTGCACGTTTCTGCATACACAGCTACGAGCCTGAGACTATCTTGGAATATTCGCAAAGGTTCCCACCTTGCTGTCCCAAATGCCACTTCCAGAACCTGGAGAAAGGTGCTGAGGGAGGCAGATCCTGGTAAGAAATGTACCTAAGCAAGGCATCTCATGCCAGGCACTGTGTCCTACTGTAGTGGCATGTTTTTGTCATCTTTTTCTTAAACTAATTAGTTGCTTGTTGGTTTTCAGCCCAGATGTCATAGTTTCCATCTGAGCCAGTGTAAATTTGTATTTCTGTAAGGATTTCTTCAGACTCTATTATCTGGAATCCAATTAAGTAGCGTTCATTCAGGATTAATCACATGTGGAAGTGTTTGCAGAATTGAGGTTCTTGTGTTCTTAGCAGCATACTATTACTGCTGTATTTCATTATCCCTCAGTAGGAAAGGGCTGGGGAATTTCATGTGTTAGTTGCCCTGCACAGATCCACTGCATGGCTGTCCTGGGTGTTATGGAATAGCAGAAGGAAGATGAGACCTTATCCCAGTAGTTTGCTCTCTAAAGACCATGTCCCAAAGGCAGAGAATGAGTTTGACTGCATAAAGATTCCTTGATTTCAGTAAAACTGCTTACATGTGTGCTGACATGCCTGTAGAAACATAAAGTAGGACCACAGCCTAAGGGAGAAGGCAGACGTTCATCTTAAAAAAAGGAAAAATAAAATCTGACATTCCTTACTGCAGTGCCTCTCCAGATACCAGGACTTTTGAAAGATATTATTGGTGCAGCAAACTCAAAAGATAATTCTTTTCATATGGTGTCTGGATCAGGTGACTTGCATATGTGCAGGTACCCCTTCTGCTGCTTTTTAGCAGAAGTTCTTTTTCAAAATCTTATCTTGTGCAAATTTTATTTTCCTTTGTCACAGTCAGTATTTCTATCACAGCTTGTAGAAGAAGGTAGCATAAAGCTATTAAGCTTCATGGTTAGAATTTTAATGTCTGCAAAGTATTCAGTTTGTTCTCTCTGATAATATTTTGTTTTCTTTGCATTTATTTGTGTGACTCTGCTTTGGAGCTTTTTAGTGTTTGTAAGGTAGTGGGTCAGTTTTGTGAAGAGATTTTTTGAATTGGTGCTTCTGGTAAAATGACAAGAACTCCTTGTTAAAAGATGAAAACATTAGAGAAAAGGCATTTGTCAGATGGGGCTCTTCAGCATTAAAATGCTGTGAATGTTTGCTCCTTATCTTTTAGAAGATGCTTTATGCCATCTCCTGCCTTACAAATGAATGGATTCACCTGTGTATATAATTGCCATGTTATTGTGCTGGATGGGATCTGATCATACAAAGACAATGGCTTTGTTTATGCTGCCAAACTGTATGCCCAGCTGTGCTTGAAGGATCAAGCCTCTAGCTGTTAACTTTCTAGAAGGCCATAATAATAAAGATTTTAGTGGCAATATGTTCAGAAGAAATGCCAGCTTCTTTAGCAGATGTGGGAGCAAGGAGAACAATTTTTTAATGAGAAGCTTATACTTTTTCTGAAACATTTGCTGCTGGATGATGATGTTAGTTTGCTTGTTTGTCAAATGTCAGCCAGAAAGTGACCTGCTGTAATGACAGGGGTGTCAGGGTTGAAGCCAAGGCAGATTTATTGAAAATGATGCCATCCTGAATGCTGCATGTGAGGCTGAATTGGGGATCTTGACAGGTAAAAGCAGTGTGAACTAAAACATTATGGTTGTGAAGTGTGGTTTGGACACATCATGTGTCATCACCAGTGCATTAAAAACTAAAGGCAAGTGACAGAATTAAAATTTTCAATACTGACGGAAAGGCTTTTCATTGGATTTTCTTGGTTAGTATGAGGTCTGTATAAACATTCTGTCTGGATCCCAGTATAAATCTGTATGTGCAGTGTTCCCTAATGCCCTTCCTAGTTCCAGATATTTGTATCACTAACCAAGTCCTCTTTTATTTGTAATTGCCTTTTCCATTTATTTGCACAACATGAGTTAGAATAATATGCTGTTTCTTCACAGCTGGTTTTTAAAACAAAATAGCAACCTGATTTAAAACATGCTTAGTATGGATGCCATCCCTGATTCATAGGTTTTAAAATTTTAATATTAATGTATGTGGGAAATAGTACAGTTCCACACATGTAATTTGTTCCTTGACAGGCTAGATCCTTAAAATTGATCTTCTGGTTACCTCTCCAAGTCTGGGATAGAAATGAGAAACAGTGATGGGCAGAAGGTATAGAGATGGAAAGTTAGAAAAAATCAGAGGAAGAAAGCAGATTCTGGGGTAAACTTTGTGACATAACTGCAGCTGAGTTACTGGGTTTTGTAGGTAACTTGTGTTCATGGCAACATTCTGAGAGGTTCTTTGAGAGTAACACAAAGTACTGACACATGCTTCATACATCTATTCAGCTTAACATACTGGATAGAAACAACGGGTATTAAAAAGTAACTCTTCATCCTACACAAATATAAACATATAGGCAACTTCAAGCCTATGGTTAATCCATGTGAATTAAGAGTACTCACATGCTTAGAACTCCTATTTAGTGGTTTTGATGTAATTTTTTTTTCTTTATAATGATGGGCTGCCACTCTAGCAAATCTGGTCACTACCATATTGGTGTATTCATCTTGTCTCTGACATTAATGCCACTTATATTTCTAAATATTTCTTTTTGTCTTTCATGTTTTCATTATTTCATTTGAGGGGTTTTTTTCCTAACATGGATTAGTAATTAGGATCTAAGTTCATAGGTCTACAGTACATAGTGGAGTGCTTCGTATATTTTAATATAGTTTCATTCCTGTTAGGTGCTGCTTGAGTTTGGGGGAATGGGTTTGAGGAAAATGTTCATTTTAATAAATAAAGTTGTTATTCTTTTAGGGACCATCTAAGTAAATTCCAGCAACATTATATTTAGAATCAAAACTAAATGAAAATTCTCATTCGGAGATTTTGGAAACAGAAAAATGGGCAGGTGGGGAGGGGTATGACTTGACTTGGAAAAACTTGCTCCTGAGTCTCTTTAGGCAGGAGGATTAAAATTCCTAAGAGTTTAATCTAGACTGGGGGACTTTGCAAAGAAGGCATTTGACAACCTGATGGCAGCTCCTGGAAATATGAGCAGAGACTGAAGGCAAACCCAGTAAAAATGCCAAAGCTGGGTCCAAGTGCTGCACAGACACCACTATGACTCCATTGATCTTGTTTCATTCCATGGTTTTAGCAACCCAGTTGACACAGTTCCATCTTAGCAAAATAGTTTGGGGGTTTAATGTCTTGTTTTGTGCCTTAGAGGGTGGCTGAGGCTGGGGGAATAAAGGAAACAATTAACTACAGACAGTTGTTAGGTTTAGGGCAACCAGGGGCTTTCAGAGACCCTGAGCCCTCCTGCAGGTACGAGTTTGCAGTTTGGCAGCAGAGTAAACAAAAAAACCTGCCTTTGCAAAATTATTGCAAATCACTCCATTTCATTGCCTTTGCAATTAGATTTCATTGCTTCTCATTTCCCCCAGCTTGCGTACATGTTGTTGGTTTTTACGTGTCACTTGCATCACAGCAAAACAACTGCCCTGTGAGCCAGGGATGCTGGATGCTCAGACTCATCCACAGCCCCAGAGTGTGATGTGAGGCCTGTCCCAGTGCACAGGAGCAGGTGAGAGCTGCCTCTGGGTGCTGTGCTGGTGGCTGTGCTGTGGCAGCCCCGGCGCCTGCAGATGTTCTGCGGCTGCGGCGCTGCGTGCGCAGCTCGGCTGGTGCAGGCTGCCTGAGCCTGCCAGGGCTGCCTGCCTAACAGGGTCCAGCAGCTCATGTCCCAGCAAACAGAGCTTGGTGTTTGAAGGAGTTGCTGAAATCCTGTAAATAGATGTTCTGGTGTGACACATTAAGACTGAAAGGCTTTATGCTCTGTGGGTCCACAGAGAGCAGCATAATGCAGACAAATAGATGCTTGGCTGTGTCTCCATTCCCTCTAGAGGACTGGTAGGACACTCACAGTCCCATCTCTGCTGCTGCACCTGAACCTCAGAGGGTTGTAGGATACTAAAAATGTTCTGTCTTTTCAAGGGACCAAGATTTTGTGTTCTTTTCCCAGGTAACAGTAAGCATTTTCTGTATGAGGCACTTGTTCAGTGGCAAGGAGTGTTTCAGGCCCCTGATGTTACACCCCTTAGCTGCAACTGATGGTAAGAAAACAGGTCACACAGGAGGCAGGAGGGTTTTCTGTACCCAAAAGCCCAATAATAGTGGCATCTCCAGAGTTTCAAGCTTGAATCCTCCCTAGCAGGAGCAAGGGGCTGCAGTAAGTGAAGGAGATTGTTCCTTTCTTTGGCTCAGGTGTGTGTCCACCCTGCCACAAAGTGGAGGATTGTGTTCTCCATTGACCACGTTTCCTTACCCAAAACAATCTTAGCCACAAGTTGTAATGTCAGTAAGGTTTTGTGTATTTTTTGGGAAGCTGGACTAAATACTGCACAGAGATGCTCCATATTCTTCAGCCTGGAAATATTGTGTAAATCTGATTTTTCTAACTGACTTTTTGAGGTAGAAAATGATACTGAAAAAGAAATAGTAAATTAAGCCAGCCAAGTCTAGGAGACCGCAGTCTTCTGGAAATTTGCTTACCTTTTGGCTTTAAGTGTGCTGATAGGGGTATAAGGCCTTGCATCACTTCTTTTAGTAAAAGCTTGGACAGTGGAATATGGAGCTTTGGGTGGAACAAATGAGCCTCAAGTATAAATTCAAATTTGACCAAATTTCAACGCTCTAGGCTGGCTGCATCTAATTGAAAGTGTTTTGATCAAGTTAACTGGCAAAAAAATCCTACCTCATGAATATAACATTCTTCCTTAAAACCAAACAAAATCAATGAAGTAGTAACATTCTAGTGTAAATATTGGGAAGCAAAAAAATATTTCTCAGTCTAAAGAGTTCTTATACCATCCATGCACTCTGAGGAGATGAGATACAGAAGGTGGGAGAGTTTTTCTGAACACTTTGGGGAGGAAGGTTATATGACTTTTCATGTCTCTTTGGTTTTTAAGAAGAGAGTAGGAGGACAGAAATACAATGTTTGTGAATGCCCAGTCCCTGAAATTTCTCACTTATTGATGTCTTGACTGGTTATTTAATTTTTATTTGCTGTATGTCTTCTAAACACATTTTCATATGTGCATTTCTTGCACACTTGTATATTTCAAGACAAAAATATTTGTGGTAAGATGGTAAAGTAGGATAACCAAATTTTGTCATCAGAAACTGCTTTCATTAGGTGTTAGTGGGCTCACTCTTTTGATTTGCTTTGGTGGATGTATATTGCAAAAAATATTTTGATATCTGAGGAATAATTCAGATGAAGGAGAAGCAAGCCTCCACTGTGCTTAAAGGGAAGAAAAGTAAATGTTAAATGCCTCAGAGCTGGCAATATTTGTTTAAAATAAACAAGTTCTCCTCACCCATACACAAATAAAAAGTAATTTTGTGAGCCATGAAACTTAAGAAGTTTATTTTTCTCTGGCTTGCTTTTGTGTGGATTTCCCAGTGTCTGATGTTTTGATTCAGCCTGCATTGCAAGCTGTCTCTCAGCATATGGACTACTTGTCTGCCCATCTTCTGTTGGACAGCCTATTTATCACAAAACATGGGGAAACTTAATATCTCTCTGGCCTTTCTCCTTTTGTCTGGTTTGGCAAAATTGTCTGACGTGTCCCTGAGTTATTGCAGGTAAGAGTCAGACTGAACACAGTGTGATCACATCCTTTCCTCTCCATAGGGAAGAGACTGGGGGAAGTAGAATCCTAGTGGTAGCACCACTGCTTCATTCACAGTAGCAGGGAAACACTTATTTGGAGAAAACAGAGAATTTCTGCAGCAGCCTGGCTCTGGGGTGTGCTCACTGGGAGGATGACAGCTTGGTAACCTGAAATGCAACTCTGACAGAGCTGGAAGTGTGCATTATTAGGAGTTCCTCTCATTTTAGCAGCGGATCTCAAGTGCTTTATGAGAACAGTCCCATAGTCCCCATTCATAAATTGAGGCTGAAGGAGATGCAGTGATTCATGTGGCCAAGGTCATCCCAGGGGCCAGTGGCAGAGAGAGGACTTGTCTTTGTATCCCCCAAGTCTCCTCCTCTGACAGTCTACCATCCAGCAGCCCCAGAAGTGCAGAGAGGACTTGGATCACATGAGCAGATCAGTTATCTACAAAGTCATGCATATAGATACCAGTCACGCAGAACTGAGCTCTGGCCCCGTTTTCATATTGCAGATTAAAGCAGCTCTGCAGAAAGTGCATTTCAACTTTCTGTCTTAAAAATATGCTGCTAATTAGGGATGTAAAGGGGCTGAACTCAGCTGCAAGACTGTTCCTAGTGAGACATTGCTGCCAGCATTGTTTGGACTCCAACTAACCCTTCATTGTCTTCTATCTCGTTGAGGTCCTGAGCATGCACAGGAAGAAAAAAAGGAGGACTGATGTCTTTATATTGTCATTTCTGGCTGTCTGCAGGATACCCTTCAGCCATTTTCAGCAGTGTTCAAAAGTATGCTCTGCTGGTTTTAATCTTGTTTTGCTTTCTGTTTTTGCTGGTGGCACTCTTCCATGCCCAGAGACTTTTTTAATTTTTACTTTTGTAGCTGTGCAATTCCACCTTATTAAGTTGGATTCTGCTTCCAGTCTCACCCTTCACAGGGTTATCTTTTTTAATGGGTGAAAAAGTGCATGTGCCAGCATTCCACACTAGGAGTTCAGGTGTGTGATGTACATTGGGGAGTAGTGCTCTGCTTCAAATATCAGTCTTGATGCATGAGAGGAAAAGTCAGCAGTCTCCAATCAGCTTCAGTTGGATTGCTCTTCAATTTAAGCACTATGGAATTTGAGTCACAGTTTTTAGCTTGAAGCAGGTTGGATATATATTTTTTTTTTTTTTTTTTTTTTTTTTTTNNTTTTTTTTTTTTTTTTTTTTTTTTTTTTTTTACATTTTCGGATCCTCTGGGAAAAAAAATTTAATATTTTACATCTTACAGAACAGTATTTTAAATAATGGTTTAGAAAAGATACTGCTATACTGCTGACTCCCAGTAGCATTAGCTATTAAAAAGCATAATAAATCCATTGGAATAAAAATGTCGTAGTAAAGCAAAATATCCTATTTTAATAATGGATTTTGAAGAGTATTGCTTTTATCCATCTAGAGTTCTGCTAATAAGCTAACTGCAAAAGATCAAGCTGCTTGCATGTGTTGGGCAATAATAAGCAATTTGAACCACTTTCCAGCAAATGCTATAGGCCTCTGCTCAACTGCTGTGCAGCAGCTCCAGGGATTTCAGTGGGAAATGTGGATCTCGGCAATGGCTCTGTGTGCTTTTGCCAATCAAAGGCATTTACACTATCTCAAAACAATCAGTGATTACTGCTCTGCAGTTTTAATTCCCTCTTTTTGCAAAATAAAAGGAAATCTTGTGGTTTCGGTGCCCACATAAGCATCCCTGCATGCTGATGTAAAGTTTTCTTTTCTGTAAATGGGGACCTGATAAGTATTTTTGCATAATACATTTTTATTTTGGTGTAAAATTCTGCTGGAGAGCAATAGGACAGGGTCTGG
This sequence comes from Hypocryptadius cinnamomeus, assembly GCA_013400635.1. NCBI lineage: Eukaryota > Metazoa > Chordata > Aves > Passeriformes > Zosteropidae > Hypocryptadius > Hypocryptadius cinnamomeus. The sequence goes on from VYZP01006519.1 coordinate 27,829, forward strand.
TGGAAAGCCACCCTGACAGCCTGGAATTCCTGCTTCTGAGCAGCCGCTTATCCACAGCACGGAGGTTTTGTGATGCCGTAAAACATGACACCTGCTGCCCCTCCAGCGGGCAGGAGATGCCGCTGGGGTGCCCGTGCTGCACTGGGGGGCAGCGCAGCCCCTTCCTGGCCGCTGCAGTGACATGGGGCTGCCCGAAGCGGCTGTGCAGAGACAAAGCGTGCCGCTCTCCTTGTCTGGCACAGACATGGTTCCCGTTCTGCAGGGAATGTAGAGCTCTGCAGAGCACAGCACCCGGGAGGGGCTGCAGCTTTCTCTGCTTCTGCACCAGCCCTCCCAGCGAGCTCCTCAGCCTGTCAGGAACATGCCGCCTTATCCCACAGGCAGGCACGGGGATGATTTGTGCTCGTGGGAACCGCTGTTGTTGTCCTTGTCGCTGGGCTCTGCTCTGCAGCGCCAGTCCAGCCCACCCAGCCAGCCTCGCTCCCCAGGGTCCCCAACCTCACGGCAGCCGGGAAGGGAGCACTGCAGTGCGAGGGCTGCCAAACCCACCCTGGCAGCCAGCGGGAAACGCTCCCTGAGAACTCAGCTCGGCACCACCGAGAGCAAAATACTTGGGCTGCACACCCGTCCTAGCCAGTAAACCACAATGTAAGGATCTGACAGATTTCTTGCCTCCACATTGGTAGTCACTAGCAACCCGGCTTGATAAAGCCCCGCTCTGGTTGGAGAGGACCGAGCTGAATTTTCTGTTCCGTGTTCTTGACCCTAGAAGCCTGGCATTTGTTTACTGGAAAAAACCTCGCAGTTACATCTTTAAAGCTCTGCTGCTTGGTTGGCAAACAAACGCTGGGCAGTGCAGCTCTGCTGAGGTTGTGCAAAAAGAAAGCAATTGTTATTCATTAAGCAGATGACAGCAACGGGAGCTAAGGGGATAAAACTCGAAATCTGAAACCACCTGCTTTAATTTTAGCCATAATTGAAGCGGCTGCCCATGGTGTTGCTGATGCACATGTCAGATTCGCACGCCATGCGCTGCTCACACTGATTTCTGTGGCAGCAAGCTCCAGCCCGCTTTGGTTCAGGCAGGGATGGAGCTCGTGTTTGATTGCAGGTTATAGCGGGTACTTGAGAATCTGTTTGTTTCCTTCCAGGAGCAAAACACAGTCGCAGTCTGCCTCTCTGATAGACAGATGCTTTAGTCATTAGTGAGGTTTCTGTGACTACAACACTGTGTTCTAGTATGGGTGCTCTTTCCTCTTTTGTTCCTGGTTCAAGGCAGCGATGCTTTTTTCGCTCTTGTGCTCATGCGCTCCCTCTCTTCCTCTCCCTCCCTCCCTCTCTCTGTCTTTGATCTTGCTGATATGGGGAAAAATATCGGTTCCAAATCTGCAGCATATTTAACCAAAACATCCTGTAGAATGGGAATAAATTGTGACTGAGTGCAGCAGCAGGAGATTGCAGTATGGTTGCTTGTGCTGCTTGCTTTCTGCTACAACAAAACAACAGCAATTGTCATGGAGTGCTGGGGTTGTTCTGCAGCTAAATAAGCACGTAGGGACTCCACAGAGGGCTAAGGTGGCTTTACTGGGAGCAGGGAGACTGGGCAAAGCTCTCCTCTCACAGTCTCTAATGCAGGGATTTGTGTGGAAGTGGTAAAACGGGAAGAGATCTTTCCTAATGGCAGAGAGGGTCTCATCCTTCACTAAATTCCCTGGAGTTTTTGCCACAGAGTTCAATGGCCCTAAGATAACACTGTCACTTTATATCCAGCCTTGTTACAGTACTAGCAACATAAGCCCCAGAGCTGGGGAGCTCACAGCAATATCAGTGAAGGCAGGAAAAGTCTTGACCTCAGCTGCAGAGTGAAATGTTAGAGTGGGAGCATTAACAGTCTCTCCTTGAGCTGTTTGGTGCAGATTTATACTGCATGTGTTTGTATGTGTATGCCAACTCCCAAAAGCTATGAAAAGCTTTTTTATGGTTTCCTGTGATGATACATAGTCAGAAGGGATACTTGGATGAATAAAGAAATATGCTACGAAATGGGGAGCAGGTGAGCTGCGTGACAGATGTGTGTTCTGTCCTTTGTTGTTGGTGCTGCTCCTTAGCTAACAGTGTGAGTGCTGGGAATAACACAGAAGGCTTAACTCCACTTGGGATTCTGCTTAGGAGATCCTCATTGCTTTAGAGCATAGCACATTGTGTGATGTAAAATCCCCAATCCCTTCTGATCAGCATTCCCTACTAAGCATGTCTTCATTCTCCTCCTTTACTGATCATTTACAGCTGTTTATTTTATTTCATGAGAGATTCTGAGAGGGCTGAGGCAGTAACTGTGCTGTGCTGCAGCCCAGAGCTGGCGCCGTGTTTCAAGTGGCCAAATGAGATTTGCACTCAAGTCCCAGCAGACACTGTTTGTCTAAGTCAAAGGAGTCCACATTTTTCTGGGGTCTGGTATCTGGACATCTTCCTTGTCACAATAAAGAGGAGGATGGCTGTGGCATCTAGACAGTCGAGGTGTGTTACCTCTCCCTGTACTTGGTAAACTGCCAGCACAGCCTTTTTCGCTCTGACATGTGGATACTTCCATCTTGAAGGAGGCGTGAAATGTTTTGCAGACATGCAATATCTCCCTGTCTTGCTGCTATCACTTTGGAAAGGGAGTTGCAGTGGTTTTCACCTGCAGTCTTTTTATCACTCTTATGATAAGTCTAATACCTGTATTTAAATAATGAATTGTGAGCAAATAGCTACCTTATGGGCACTTTCTTAAAAAACAAATAGTTAATGCCAGAAAATGGTGAGCTCTAAAGTAATATCTTCGACAGCCTTTCCTCTATGTAGTCCTGATGATAAAGAGGACACCAAGAATCCTGTCATGTTGTTTGTGTTCCTCCTTTCACACAGCTGAGCTGAAAGGGAATGCACGTGTTCATCCTCCACCAGTGTGTATTTTCCTTCTGTGTGCATTTGAATAATAGATTCTCCTTTTATTTATCAAATTATTAGCTTTGTTAAGTACAAGAAAGAAGTAATTGCTGTGCCCACAAGGCATGTGACACCTGTGACAATCCCGGATTGTCTCCTGCAGACTGTGCTGGGAGGTGGGTGCCTGGTGACACATGACCCAGTGTGCCCCACCATACACACCCCTGAGGGAATGCTTTGGAAGTGCTCTCAGATCTCCAGATTTTGGTGCAGCTTCAGAGAATGTTCCAGTTAGACTGAAAAGACAGGCATCCATTTCTTCTACAGAGAGGAGTCTTGTGATGTTACAGGTCCACATGTGGCTCTCGTTTCTCCATCCCCAAGGGGTGTCCTTGCAGAAAGACCAAAAGGGTTTGAATTCTTACCAAAGCTCATACTCCTTTGAAAGCTGCACAGCCAAGCAGATGCTTTACCGTGAAAGAGGACATCCTTTGAAAACAATCTGGTCCTTATTAATCAATAAGAATTCAGTGTTAGGGGTCCTTCAGCAAGAAAAGAGAAGGAAAGCACATGTGGGTCTGGCCTCCTGAGTGAAAACATGCAGGTTGCATCCCTGTGCTCTCCTGAGGAGCAGATTTTGTATAGCACTGTTATGTCAGCACTTTACTCTCACTTGCAGTGACATTTGGCAGGATGCTTATGTTGAGACTGAGTTGCCTTAGACCAGGCACCAGGCCATTCACCTGCTCACTGGTGCTGCCCTGTAGATATCTAGATTCATTAGGCTCTCTCTTAGCCAGAGAGTTCTCTGGACACTTAATTTCACACACCCACATATGCTCAGAAGTGCCATTTCTGGGAAGGCAGGCTCTTGGATCTTATTTAAAGCTTTGCTGTGTTTTTGGTTTATGTGGGTAGGCACCTGGACTCTCTTATTTCTGTTGCAGAGGACTACAAAATTAGACATAGACAAGATTAAGTCCTGGGCCTCACCTCCTGCCTCACAACCAGTGCTCTCACTCAGACATTGGGAGAAGGGGTCTGGGCACTGCTCAGCCTGAGGGGTTTGTTCCAGTACCAGCTCTGTCTCAGGAGAACACCCTCAGCATCCTTCCTTTCACTGCTCTGCAGCTGTATCCTGAGAAATAAAAGGTCAGGATTAAAATGTGAAAGAAGAGAGAGGGTAGGGAGGGGAGTGGTAACCAAATCCAGTTATCAGGGTATTGCAGGGGAAGGAGAGTCCCTGGCCCTCCTCCCTGGTGTGCGTTACACATTTTACACAGTGTACCACTATCACCACAGCAAACACCACTGGGAGATTGTCCTGTTTTCCAGCTGCAGAGTCCCAGAGTCCCATCTGTTCCCCATTTGTTGCAGAAGTTATTGAGGTGGCTGTGTGAGACAGGCAGGATTACCCTCTGGGCTTCGCTGCCTTTGATGAGGCACCATCTGAAGTTAACACTTAAATTAAGCAGAGTTGATTTTATTGCCTTTGTGTATTATAATGCCCATGAAATCATTAAAACTTTGTGTGTGCTCCTGAGTCTTCTGCTGTCTCCCTGCAGTATTTCAGTCATGCTGACTTTGCCTGAAAAACCAGCAGCTGTCTTCCCTTTCCCGCCCCAGCGCACAGCAGGACCTCCCAGGGCTGCAGGGTACCTGTGCTAGCACCTCCATGGCTTGGTAGGGATTCTTGGAGGAGGGACACCATTTTTGGGAATAATCTTTTTTCCACTGCTTTCTGTCTTACAGATTGATGAACTTCCTGAAGGAGCCGTCAAGCCTCCAGCAAATAAATACCCCATCTTCTTTTTTGGGACTCATGAAACGTAAGTGAATGAGCGTGACCTGCTCTTTGGGAAATGCCTTTTTCCACTGCAGCTAACATCATTTCCTCTGATTTCATTGGAACAAATCCTGACTGAAGCCATTGGGAGCCTAGAGAAAGGTCCTGCAAGCCCAACTCGTTGGTATTAACAAAGGGGAGTGAAAGCTGAAAGTAGTTGGGAATTCTGCTGCCTTCATGGTCTGCCATGAGCTAAACATAAAAGCCTGTGTGTGTATCTTGTAAAGAAATGTGTGGGCATGAATTCATTAAAGGGTCTGAAAAAGCCCTGAACTCAGAGGCAGGGGCAAACGTTTTGTACTTGGATGTCCATGATAGCAGAGATCAGGCTCTTGTGTTTGGACGTGTTTGAGCTCGTGTCCTGTGTGAGAACTCGCTTGGTAGTTTGTGATGTGAAAGGAAGCAGACTCCAGAGTCTCAGGCAGAGCTTCAAAATGTGTGCATTCCTGGGATCTGTGCTGGGATATTGTAGGATGGAGCTCACAGAAGTGATAGAAGAACTGAGCTGGCTGGGCTGATAGGGAAAGAAAGGAATCAGAGCACAAGAGGTAAGTTAGGTCTCATCATAATTGCTACAAGGTACAGAGTTTCAATATTATAATGTACATGTATCTAGTTTAAACTATGTCTGAGATAGCTAAAAAATGTCACATTCCATTTTGCAAAATATTCCTTCCCCATTTGCAGGTAACATGTTTTCTAGAATTCCTTTAAAATGGGAAAAACGAAATTCTGATGATATTTTAAATTCAATGCTAGAGGCTTGAAGCTTTATTAAAAATTTATTGTTTATTTTTGAATTTTAATGTTATTCCAGAATATTATAAGGTCCATAGCTCATACATCACATTTTATTTTTATAAAAATCTTTAAAGGCAGTTTCTGCTTTATAAAGTTCATAATAGCCTCTGTTTAGTTAAAATAGTTCTTCTATTTTTCTAGTTTCATTGCTAGAATGAAACAACCTGATGTTTTGATATATTGTGGTCTACTAGTACTGTCACAAAATAATCTGAAAATAATAAAGTTTAAATAAACTTACAGTGCTTTCAAATCAGAAACCAAAATGTAATTATTTTTTGAATGGAAACATCATTTTTGAGAAACATTTAAGAAAAAAACTGACCACTTTTATTCCAAAGTGAGTGAATCCCAAACTGATCATCTCTTTTGATTTGGATTTTGTGAGCTTATGATCTCACTGTAGCATCTGAAACAAAAACAGTTTGTAGTTCCTACCTTATAAATGTAAAAGCCTAACTGTTAAAAAATGAACTGTAGATTGCAGCTCCTTAGTTTTATAGCAGAGCAGTAGAAACTTATACTCTCCCAGTGGCAATGAATGCATTTCAAGCAAAGATGTAGACAGGTTTTCAGTGTTTACTTTACATAAAAGGCTGTAGAAACATTTCCATACATTACTGTTGAGCTAAATTAAGGTAGCTCATACTAAGTTTTATACAGTTTTCTTTTGTTATTTGTGTTAGAACTGTTTGTTTATATTTTTGACAAAAAGGAGACATCTCCTGGTATTAGCAAAAGCATAGATAACATAATTTATTCAGTGTAGCATTTAATATTAACATGACATCTGTTAGTTTGGAAGTCACTCTTTGGCTTTCAGGTAGAAATGTATTCTTGGCATTGTAATTGTATAATTAAGATATTTTTCAATATCCCATGAGCGTGGATCCCATGCTGTCTCAGGTGGAGTTAGAAGGAAGCTCTTTCCTCAGGGACTTGTCATCTGATGACTTTTTAGCAACCATTTGCCTCTGCACTGGCAAACTGCTTGGCCAGTGGGATGATTTAAGTGAATGGAACTTTGCACATTCATAAATGCTGGGCATAAATCAGGCATTAATCTGAAATAATGATTGCAGAAAGGAAGAAATATTACCCTGTGATTAAAGTATTAGACTGAGACTGAAGAGAGCTGTTCTTTCCTCTGCTATCAGTTTGAGTTTGACCTTGGACAAATCTTTGTGCCTCAGAAGCCCATCTGCAGAAAAGGGCAGACTCCCAATGTCGTGGTGAGGTTACAACAATAAATGTGTTGGGCATGGTGGAGCTCCACAATCCCACAGTAATGGAGACCAGAGAGTTAACACGAATAGCAAAGATCATCAGGAAAGTAGGACAGTGGTTATGGTGAAGGACACTGGGACTTGCTCAGCTCTGGTCATGGATGACACAGAATCTTTACATGTGGGAATGAAGGGGTCTTTTTGCCTTCATTGTTTTAATTTGACTTGTGATTACAATCTCAATGTCACCATGCAGAATACAGTAGATATAGATACCCAACTGAAAGTTATGTTTTCTTCAGTTTAAGAATTAAGAAGAAGTTAGAGTTTTACTGTAATATGTGTAGAAAAAGCAGGACAAATCATCACTCTTTTTTTTTTTTAATTATTTTTCCCTGCACTGTGGTGCTTGTGCCTGAAATTAGTTGGCCCAGTGCATAGCTGACTTAGGCAGCAGCAAAGCACAAAATCCCTCATTTGCTGTGCTGTCTAAAAAACTATTTGGCCACAAGCACCCTGTGTGTCTCATTGTTTCCTTGTATTACTCATCTGCCTATATTCATCCATTGTTTTTTGTTCTTATATGAAATTATAAGATTTTTGGGAAAGAGCATTTTTATTGTGTTTGTGCAGAATTTAGTATGTGGGGGGCTAATTCCAAGAAAGCAGCTCCCAGGCTTACTGGCAGTATAGATAATAATGAATGCCACTGCTTTTTCTATCCCATAGTACAAGGGATAAATTTTGCCTCATGAGTCCTAGGCACTCCTTACATGCTTAACTTTTCATGTGGCATCTTTGAGGCCTTTCTGGGTTTATGACTCTAGGACTGGAAGTTTGGTCCCTTGCTATCGCAAGCAATGACATCATAAACTGTTTCATAAACTTTCATAAACTTTTCAAGTGCCAGTTCCCAGGAGTAGTTAATAAAATAGAGATGTTTCAGTTGTTTCTAGAGATACTCAGCATGATTTTACTACATCAAACATCAGGATGGTGAGCCAATCCATTAAATCAGACTCACAGCAGTAACTCAAAGCCAGTGTGACAAAAAAAAAACAACAAAACAAAACAAAAAACAAAAACAAAAAAAAAACTAGAAAAGAAATGATCGAATGAGCAGAAGAATAGGGAAAGCATTTGCACTGTTAATGTTATGATTTTTTTGAAGAGCAGAGTGATAAGTTGTTTTTTGAATGTTCCCTCTGTTAAAATGCAGTGCGTTCCTGGGGCCCAAAGACCTTTTCCCATATAAAGAATATAAAGATAAGTTTGGGAAATCGAACAAGCGAAAAGGATTTAATGAAGGCCTGTGGGAAATAGAAAACAACCCTGGAGTAAAGTTTACTGGATATCAGGTAAATTACTTTCACACCTATTGCTCCTATCTTTCTTGTTTTCTTCTTGTCAAAGTGAATGTTTTAAGAGTGATGTGTAAGGTTCTGGTTTTGATGGAGCAAGAAAGTTTCACAGCTCTGGTAATTGTGTAATGTAAAGACAACTCTGGTCTCACACTCTGTGACAAATGGAAGTTTAATCATGCTGCAGAGCCTTTTGCTTTCTGTGACATTCTGGGGTGGTGAAGTGGAAAATTCTGCAACACATTTAGTTAAATTAAAAATGGATGGTTTTATTTACTCCTGTACAAACATGAATAATTTCTGACTTCTTCTTTCTGTTGTTTATTTTTATATCAGGCTCCATGTATTTTACACAGACCTTAAGGTCACTGCACTTTTGATTTTTACATTTGGCAGTGCCAAAGCTAAGAGGAGTGAGAGGTGGAGGGTTAAGCTGCTGGTAGGAGACAGTTGCTGCTGTACAACAGCTCTCCCTGTTGGGTGTCCAGAGCAGAAAGTCAGTGAAGCTGGAGGGGGAGAAGAGTAGTTGGTGGGCTGTATAAAACAAAGAACTTTTCTCATTAAAACAATGTGGTCCTTTGAAGGCAGGAATCACCTCCAAAAGAAGGCAAACACCTATTACATTATTATCACAAAACACTACAAGCCAGAGATACAGACCACCTGCAGAAAAGCTGCTGCCTCTCTCAGTTCCTGTTTCATATTTTCAGCCCTACACATGTTTTGCATATGCTTGGGGATTTAAAAAAAATCCAGTGAATAGTCTGTGGGAGATGGGCTGTCAAAGACTGCTCAGCCTGCTGGTCAGGGTTTGCTTTTCCAAAACACAGAGATCTCGTCCTTTGAGGGGAGTCTAACAGCCATCTTCTCTCACAAAAAAAGTCTCTGCTATTGCAGCCAAAGTCTGAAAGTTTCAATAGTTTTTCCCAGAGTGGAACATGCCAGGTCTCTCCACTGAGTTCTCCTCCAGCAAGCACGTTTTTGTTATTGGATCTTCTGTTTCTGTGTAAACCCTTCAGAACACTCTATCCCAGAATCTGCGTCTGATAACTGAGTTCAAGTGGTGACTGAAAAAATTGCCTTTGGAGCCCTTTTTCCTGATAATTGCAAAAATAACCTGAGCTCTTCCTAACTATAGCAATTGAAGTGTAAGCTGTCCATTTCCATCTTTCTATCTTCAATGCAGAACAAAAATCAAGTAATAGGTATTAGTGATATTTTTATTGTGGATGTTATTATTGTTTTTGTTATTTTAAAGGCAATTCAGCAACAGAGCTCATCAGAAACTGAAGGAGAAGGAGGAAATACAGCAGATGCCAGCAGTGAGGAGGAAGGTGATCGGGTAGAAGAGGATGGAAAAGGAAAAAGAAAGAACGAAAAAGCCGGCTCAAAACGAAAAAAATCCTACACTTCAAAGGTTATCTTCTGACTTTTCCTGTTGTTATCCATGGGCATTTTCATTGGAATACTGTTCACCTCATGGAAATTTGTTCTTCCTCCTTTAGCATTTTGATTGTGATACCGTGACAGTGGTGTTCAAATAGGCAAAGGGGAGTGCTCTTACTTTGTAGACAGCCTTGATGAGACACCAGTTGAAAAACTCTGCCCTCTTCTAGTGCCCACACACTGAGAAGAAGATGAAACTATGGGAAGGAGATCAGTAGGGCTGGAAAGAAAACCCATGCAAAGATGGATTGATAGGTTTGATCATCTCAGATAGGTCTCTCCCCAAGAAGAATAAAAAAATCCTTTGGAGTGGGCCTCCTGAGAGTCATGAGTTCAGGTTTGGTTCCTGTCCAGGAGAACTGAAGCTCCCCTCTCCCATCTCCCAGAAAGATTTGGTAGGGCCAGAAGTGCTCAACTGCTCCTCTTGTAGCTGAGTGTAAAATACTTCAGTCCAGGATACAGAATGGGAAGGTGGAAGAACTAATTCATTAAGCAGGGAGTAGGATGCTCAGTTTGTAGATATAAGACCTGCACTGCAGTACCTACCAGCCCTGTTAATGTCTTAAGTAACAGTGTAGATCAGGAAGCTAAGTGATGTGTCTGTCTCACAGTGGCTGGTGGACAAAATCCCCTGAGAAGTGACACCTTTGGGTTCAGATAGACTTCTCACTGTCACCTGGGGTGAAGGGGAGCAACATTATAGTCACTTCCTCTGGCTCTGTGTGTGCCTCCAGAGCTGCACTTCCCCTGAAAAATTGTCTAAAGTGTGGCAGAGTCAATTTATTCACATTCATGTTATTGTTCTCTGAAAGTGAAAACTAATGGAAATGAGAAGAAGCAATCAAACAATCTGATCCAGGCACAGTTTGGGGGAGAGTGTGAATTTTTTGTGGTTGATCCACCAAACAAAATGTATTTTCACCCCTTTTGTGTGTTTTACATCAGAAATTCAGGTCTGGTCTACCATCTTCTTTCCAGAAGACTCTGGGCAAACATAGGATTATGAAAATGGTGGCTTAATGCCACAATTTATCCTTTTGTACTGTAGAATTGCGTAACATAAAGGGATGTAAAGGAAAAGATGTATTGGTTCCACATGGCTCTAATGTTAATATATTAAAGCTGACAGCACTAAAAAAAAGTATGGAAAGCAGCTCTGTTAATGTTATTCTCATTTTACATCTCTGTGTTTAATCAAAACTTTTGCCAAGCTGGCACCATCTGTTTCATTAACTAACAAAACCTACAGGTGACCCAGCACTAATACCCAGCTCCTATTACTGTGTCTGTCTTTCAGTCAATTGAGCTGCCAACCTGTGCTGAACACAGAATTTCAGAGAAATTTCCTTCATTGGTGGCAGTAACTCCAGCTGCTTCACCTGAAAAATGCTTTTCACCCCATGTATCCTCCCCAGTATTCACCTTGAACAGGGAAATGCATGATCAGACAGCATTCCACATACATTTCAGAAGTGTCTTTCTATGGCTGAAGCTCAGGTTTTAATTTTAGCTTTGTTGTTGATCATTTTAGAAATCCTCCAAGCAGTCACGGAAATCTCCTGGAGATGAAGATGATAAGGACTGCAAAGAGGAAGAAAATAAGAGCAGCTCTGATGCTGGGGACGCAGGCAATGACACAAGAAACACTTCTTCAGATTTGCAGAAAACCAGTGAAGGGGTAATCTACTGTTCCTGTCATTCACTTCCCATGCAGTTTGCTCCTGGGGGGCTTTGGAGCCAGGGGTGACCTGTGTGTGCCACGTGCCACCTTCTTGGGTTACATTTCAGTGCTCAGAATGTGTCTAGAGCAGAAATGTGGACTTGGTGCCTGCAGTGGTACAAATTTTGCTCTAGAGAAATGACTGAAAACGAGCATTATTTTTGTTCTGACACTTGCATACATGTCAGCTGAGAGGAGCTACTGAAAACCATGAGCTGGAATGATGCAAAATTGATGTGAGAGCAGAATCAGACTGTTTGCATAATGCATGTTGGCTCACTAACAGAGGGAGCCTGCTTACCCTTTCACACTTGTTTAATTTGTGGGTCCCAGTGTCTTCTTCAGGGTTCTTGAGGGTTCATGTGCTCATGACAGACTCTGCATACTGCAAGTTCCAGGGCAGATGCTGCCCTGGGCTAGGACCTTCCAAGGATTGGATATGCAGTCTGCTCCAGAGCAGCTTCATACAGTCTCCTTGTGTGTTTTGTCAGTTGTGTGTTCATATCAATATTCCTTTGTTGTGACCACAACAACAAGAGGGGAAGGCTGAGCAGGGGGATTAACATGGCAGCTGGTTACTCGGCCACCTTTAACACCCCTTGCTATTTCTGAGCCTTTGGAGCAGCACAAGCCTCTCTGCTCCACCACTTAGAGCTCCAGCTCAGAAGCAGTCCTTGTGCAGTCCCCATGCCAAGGCTCTGCCACGTGGGCAGCAGCTGGACTGGGCTGTGGCAGGAGCTGAGTGACACAAATCCCCAGGTGTGAGAGGAGGCCAGCCAGCACAGCTCTCAGCTGACACTGCTGAGGTGCCTTAGCACCCAGCTGCCTGCTCAGCCACAGCCCTTTCTCACAAATCACAACCTCTGGGCAGCTGCTGCTGTCTCCCACTCAGAGACTCCTCACAGAGCTTCCTTTCCCCTGTGTCTCTCTGCAGTGCAGTGTAGTTGTTTTGTGACTCTGCTTTATGAAGACTTTGATAGGTGGCTCATGGGGTCACGAGGAAAATTCACACTTCCATTCACTCTGAACAAGCTGCTGGCTTCATCCAGGGACTGATGCAAGGAGACACTCCCCAGCTGTGCCCTCCCAGCCTCTCAGCCACAGAGTGTCAGAGGCTGATAAGGGTGTCCCACGTTCTGCCTAGTGAATCCTGTGACACTTCCATGTCTTCAGATAGGTATTTGAATGAGAAAACTGTTTGTAAGATGCATCTGGGGTAACAAGAGGTTCAGCAGGCCCGGCTGTGTTTCCCGTGTTTGTGGCAGTGACAGGGGATGTCTGTGAACTTCAGGCACATTTTCCATGTAAGGACAAAATGCTTACTGAGTTAGGTCAGTCACAGACTAAGTGGCTAAAACATCACAGAGGATGTTGGCTTTATGGCTGTTGACATTCATATGGCTCCTTCTTCTGGGTGTGACATGCTTGTGACATGCTTGGGAGGTAGTCCAGCATGCTACAACATCGTGGTGCTTCTCAGCATTTTCAGCATTACAGATATTTTAGCCTCTGTGCTGAAATACTGTCAATAGTCTTATCCTCCCTGCTAGCACCAACTTGAAGAAATATCCAGAGTCAATACTGTCATACTCATGTGGGGAGGCGGCTCTGCTCTGACTTCTGCAGCCCCACCATGCAGCCTTGAACTCATGCTTGAGCAACCAGTCTGTTGCTAGGTCTTGGGTGCTTTTAACGTTGTGGAAAAGGTGCAGTTTTAGCAATACAGATTAAAGAGACAATGAGGATGTGGTTTTAGGGGCAGCTTGAGATAAAAGCACTAATAAGTTTGGAAAAGTTCATGTCCTGATCCATAGATTTCATCTTGGCCATTTCTGCTGCAAAATCATCATTTCACACATGAATATCTTCAGCGTTTCATTGAGGTTTGGTCAGTAGTGCAATTCTCTTTGAGGACCAGGAGGGGACACTCCATCTCCTGCTGCTCCTCAGAGCCAGACCAAGTGTCCTTTAGAAGGTGTGCATTTAGAAGACACAGGGCACCTGGGGGAAGAGCAGCAGGTTCTTTTTCAGTTGGTGTTAAACAGCCAGCCCCGCAGTGTCCGGATTGGTGACCTGGGGCACGGGGCCAGCTGTCCTGCTGGACACCCAGGCTGAGGCTCTGCTGCAGGGCACTGAGCTCCTCCAGCCCACACTCTTGGGCTTCTCTGCTGTACAAAGGAAGGTTGAAAAACACCGACATTCACCTGGAGAGTTGGGATCTCTGATCCTTCTGCTCACACACATGAGTTCAGACCAATGTCTCGACCTGCTAAAGACACCACCATAGATGAGATAATGGTCTGCTTAGGATCAGGGAGCCCAGGGCCAGCGGCAGGCAGCGTGCAGAGGATGGGTTCGTCCCTGCGCTGTGCCGAGCCCGGTCCCCGCTGTCCCCAGATCGCCGCTCCGGGGCGTTGGTGGCCGTGAGGTGGCGCCAGGACCCTCCGGAACGGCCGCGGGGTGCGAACGGCGCTCGCTCAAAATAGGGTGTACAAAGATCCCCTGAGTCAAATACCCAAAACAGGGCTTCAGGGCCCTCATCCCAAGGACAGGCGTGTTTCATTCCCCTGGTTTGCCACTGCTTGAGAGCTGCCTGCTCACGGAGGCTGGGCCACCATGAAGGCACGTGTGGCTTGCCCACCCTGGCCAAGGTGCTCCCCCTGGGCTGAGAGTGCCTTTGGCCCGCTGCTCTGCACGTCCCGGGCCTCAGACTCTGCAAGAGGTGCCTGGAGGAGACAAGCTTTTCTCTTAATAATACTACTAATAATGATGTAGTAATTACCTTTTCTAATGCCTGGACTGCAGGCTGAAGACTCATCTCTCCTCCTCAGACCAGATGGAATCCTGCATTTTAATCACACTCTTACCGTCAGCATTACAGGGATCTTCTTGAAGGGCTAAAAGTTGAAGTCAGATGATTGCAGGAGCACCTTCACCTATATTTTTTAATGAAAATTCTAACCTCCAGGTGGTAGAGGTAAGCTTGAAAATGTGAAGTGATGGCTTCCTGAAGACTCAAACCCAGAGCAAATAAAAGTACTTTCAGAGCTATTATATTTTTTTCAGCCAATTTCATACTGTTCATGGGCTCAACTTGTGATTTTCTTTTTATCCCTTGGGTAGACAAAGGTGCTTTCTTTTTTTTAACTCCATCCCTTAGTTTCTGAGCTATTCTTGAGTACTACAGGCATTCTCAACAAAGAGATGTTTCCTCAGTCCCAACCATAGTTGGTAGTTGTGTCCCATCACTACATGTTTTTCCAGCTCTTTCCCTAACTGCTGTTCTTTGTCTGATTCCTTCCCCAGAAAGATGCAGAGCCTGAAGCTCAGGGGTAAATCATCCAGTATTAATTAACTAATAGTGTATTAGCTAAGACAGCCCATCTCAGAGTTTGCTCAGATCTTGAGTCACAGAATCTTCCCAGAACTGTTCCCTGCTGTTAAATACTAAATTGTTTTGGCTTTCTCAGAATACCACGTAAAGAGAATTTTCTGGTGGAAAGGTATTCATGGCTCTGTGTTGTTTACTTTCATGGTATTAAATTAGTTCATAAATCAGTGAATTCATGGCAGCAGATTTACATTCCTCATTTAAATCTCTGGTGACTTGTGGCTTTAGTTCTTGGCTGGCATAACTCTGAATCTTTGTAACTGAACACCTGCTTTTTACTTTACTTTCTGGATGGCCACGTACTCATGTTCGAAAGCTGGCTGTGGTTCTGGCCTTATTAGAGAGTGTGTGGAGGTCAGGGCCAGCACACAGGGAATGTGGCAAGTTTTCATTCTGGTATTCACTGTTTTAGTGACAGTCTGGGTAGTGTATTGGTAAAGGAGATATTTGCTTGGTGTTCAGGTGCAGGAGGTGAATGATTTTACTGTCTTCAGAGAAGAATAAATTTGCTGGAAATGAGATACATTTTCTTGCTCCTGGTACAGCCTGAATATTAAAATGGAGTAAGGGACTGTGATCCTTTTTCTCACACTGACAATCAGTTACCAACTGAGTCAGTGGATCTATTTGTGGAGGCAACTGCCAGCATGAATAAGGGGATCAAAATCTGGTCCAAAATTATTGCCATCTGACACCATTGCATTTGTGAGAACATATTTAAAACAGCCTATGTCCAGGCTTTTTTGTTGTGGCGTTCTTGTGGGGTAGCAACAATCCCAGTTACTGTTGTGAGGTACAAGTGTAATGGCCAAACTGGCCAGAGAAACACAGGTTCACTGTGTCCTTCTGATGTGGTTCTGAGATGTTTGGTTCCTTTGCTCTTCTTTACTTATCAGGAATAACATTGGTCAGGCTGCATTAACAGGTTTGGGGGCTTGTCAGCATTGAAAGCATAGCATTTAGGGCTCGGTTCAATGTAAAAGCATTTTACATTACAAAAAAATGAAAACAAAGTATGTTTTTCTGTCTGATTTTCTTTTCCTGCAGTTGGAGGTACAGTAAAATCTACCCTTCAAAGCAAAAGATAATATTTGTCAGAATGTGTCTAAGTATTGCACAGTAAAAATTTCTGTGTAAAAATCAAATAGTGGCATAGTATATGGTGTAAGGAGTTGTGTTGTCTGCTGCCTTCCAGTAGCTCAGGATAACAGCACTGCTGGCTAAGGACATGGGACATAACTCAGAGGAAACATAAATGTCTAAATGCAAGTTGAGATTAAAGCAGCCAGTACAGATGAAATATTTGCAGCTCTGTGTACATTGAATCCTGTAACCACTTTGACCTCAAACCAACACGGGACAACAACTATTGTACAGAGCAAGTAAACAATTATCTTTCTGCCCATGCAGTTTTACAGCACAGGATGGCTGAATTAGTTGCCAGACACTGTTAAGGAAGTAATCTTCCGTGCCAGAGAAACAGACGGCAGTTTGTGGATTTAGTTTTGTTCCCTGCTCTGTTTTCTGTGTGCTGCCATTGATAACAGAAACTTTGCTCTCGAATCAGTCAGACCCTGTGCTCTTTCCTTTGTGTGCAGCATGGCACACGTTGCACCATAGCTTACAGTGAAGCTGAGAGACTTGTTCCAACAAAGATGTTTGAGGGTTGATCTGTTTCTGGAGAGACGTGAAACCATGGAGACCAGGGGAGGTGCTCGGCGCCGCCGCATCCCCGAGCAGCGGGAGCTGCAGGGCTCGGCCGGGCCGGAGCCGCGCTGCCCCTGCGGCTCTGCCTGCTGGGGACAGCCAGCTGCTGCCTCTGGGACACCGGCACTGCACCCGGGAGGCACAGCGTGTGCCGTGATGGAACATGCCACTGGACACCGTGAAAAGCCTAGAGGGTGACTTGCGTTATGTGTCTCTTTGTTGTCCCTCCCGTGCCGCGCTGTGGCCCAGCAGCTGTGACACAGTGTGGAGGGGAGGCGTTAATGCTCCCAGCACCCACCTAAGGATGATCCTACCCAGTCTTCTGGACGTAGCCCAGAAGGGAATTGTGGTTAATAATTGCAAAGGTTTCATGCTCCAGAAGGACATCTTTCTGTACTGGATCTGAGAGTTACAGCTCAGGAAGCAGCTGTGTTACCCCATCCTACCTGTCCATGCTGGGCAGCCGCTGCCAGTGGGAACCTCAGCAGAAAGCAGGGTTTGATTGACTGATCACATGGAATTGTTCTAATGGGTGTCTGAGTCTGAACGGAAAGGATCAGCAGTGAACCCCCCCAAAGCATCGCTATGATCTCACTGACTCTGAAACAGGAGAGAAGCCTCTGGAGCGTGGTGTGCTGGATGGGCAGCACATGGATACCCCTTTTGGGGGAGTCAGGGCTCCAGTAGTTCCTGTAAGGCACTTGCTAATAACCCCTGACTGTTAGCCAGGATGTACCAGGACCTCCCACACGGAAAGCACACGTTTCCATTTTTACTCTTGGCAAACCACTTGTCATAGGAGAGAGCTGCACTGATCAAAGACAGGGAAGGTATTGTAGTGTTGTGGGAGAAGGGATGCCCTGCCCAGAGGTGGGTGGTCATGGTGCACTGCATGCTGTCCTGTTGCTGGCTAATGTAACCTGTCCCAGGGCCATCAGGTGAATTTTGCCATCTCTGTTCAATTTGAGGAAGCCGAGACTGGTATCACTTGCTGTGATCATGTGAGGACAGTCTGATCCTGATCCCACTAATGTCAGGGAAAGCAAGAGCTGACCTTGACTCACCCGTGGGAGTTCCTCTTCTGTCATCACCTTACAGTGAACTGGAGCCAAGCTGTTTCCTTTTCAGAAACAGCACTTGGATCCCTTAGTGATGAAAATGTTTATCTTTGCTCATGCTTGCTAAGCTTTCCTGTATTTGAACAAGAGGGTGTTCTTGTGGCTGGACATCCAGGAATGCAGCAGTGCCTCAGCTCCTGCATGAAGCTTATCAGTGATTTTGTGCAGTGGAAAAAACCAAAATTTGGTTGTGCCTGAAGTGTGCTACAAGGTTCGTAATGGAGTGACTGGGGGAAAATCCCACCCATATATATCACTGGAGGTGCTTGTTGAATACTGCCCTAAATGTTTACTTTTAAACTGTGCTCATTAATATTTTGTAGTGATATGTTTAGTTGATGTAACAAAGCAGTTTTCTCTAGAAAAAAAAAATTGTTTGAACAGACCAGGTAGTTACTTGTACCTGTGACTTAGAAGTGTGGAAATATAACCTCAATTGTATCAAGTTTGATGCAGCATGTTATTTTTTACATTAAATGTGACTTCTTTCTCTTTCTCTTTCAGACTTAACCAACATAATGACTGCTGAATATTAAGGGAAAACACAAGAAGGTTACATGTTTGGTTGTCTAATATTCTTGGATTTGATATGAGTCACCACATCTGTTCATTAGTACCATCAACAGCATCCCAGTTTGTATGCACATTATTCACATTCCTATCTGTTGTGTTTGCAGAAATGACATTTTTACCCTTTTTTCTAAGGGTTACTTTTTGATTTTCATATTATTTGGTTGCATGAAGTTGCCCTTTTCCAGTGGCTGAGGTTTATGAAGATATCGCATACTTGAACATGTTTTAGATTCCTTTTCGAGACAGAAAAGGCATAACTCCAAATTATATCATTCTAAATCAACATTTTTTAAACACAACTAAGTCTCAGAAATGAGTCCCCTCCATACAATGCTACAATAATCTTCCACATACAAACATAAATTTAAATTTTCCTAGATCCATTCTCTCTTGGGTTTTTGATCAGTTTACAACATAAAAGAAAAATTATTCTTCAGTTGAAATCACCACCAAGTTCAATAATGTAATAAAATACCTTTCCTTATTAGAAGTACCTAGCTAGTTATACTCTTAATACTTCTCCAAACCATGATGTAATGTACACTATCTGACTTAGTTCCTATATGTGGAGTTAGTGAAAGTCTTTTTGTGTTTCTTTAGATTAATACAAGGATTTTTCCAATGCCAACACAATTTGAAATCATTCATTTGGATGCTTTCCATTTTTAAGCTTACTGTGATATACAGCCCTATGGGAAACCAAAACAAAACATCAATTTTAAATAATGAAAGGCTTAAAAAAGGATGCTGTCATTCTGGCTTTTTTTTTCCTTTTGGAAATAGAACTAGACTAGTAAGTAAGCATTCCAAATCCATTACTCTGTGTACATTATTGTTGCTATTGTGATAATAGAGATTTTTATTTATTTTTATGCCAGCTTTTATTGTGAAAACATATTTAGTCTGGTTTTATCAATCCTTGTTATGCTTGTCCTTGGAACATCTTTTGCGTATTCAAGGTTTGTAGTTGATGAGTTTACTGTAAAAAACTAAAAAAAAAAAACACAAGGAAAAAAAAAACAAAAAAACACCAAAACAAAACAAAAAGGAAACAAAAAAAATGTATTGTTTTTACAGAATAAATTTATTGGAATGTGTATTGGGAGTAAGGTTTGAGGTTGTAAGCAACTAAGTTAGCGTCATATTTGGCTTCATACGTGTAATAATGTGAGGTATTAATGTAAGTCAAGTATTAAAGCAAAACATTCTGTTAACATGAGTTGACCATAATAGATACAAGTGCAGGTGAGATCTTTATTTTTTCTGTACTTTGCCTTTTCTGGATAACAGGAGGTCATTAAATTCACCTTGAATGTATTCAAAGTTTCTTTCAAGACATCAGAAGTAACGTCAGAGGCTCAGATACCTGGTTGTGAGCCAGCACGTCCTGTGAGAGCCCAGCTGGGTTTGTTTCCCTGGGAAGAGGCACTGGGATGGAGCTATCCCAAAGCCTAAGGAGCTGCACCAGGGATGCTGAGTGCCAACAAGCATTGCCTGAGGTGTGCTGTGGTTGGTTTGGACCTGCCCCTTTGGCTGGAGGTGTAAAACCTGGGGCCTCTCCTCTGGCTGCTGCTGGGAGCTGCACGGCAGTGTTCAGCAGGAGAGTGTTACAGCCTGCATTTCTCAGTGCTCTGAAGGTCCCTTCGTGCAGGGTGCAGCACACAGGCATGTCAGCTGCTTCCTTGCTACTGATCACTTAAAAATAAAATTCTTTCAATCCAAACACCAAGAAGTCAACAAACCCAAATAAAGTGTTTCCCGTTAAAAACGTATCAGCTAGTTTCATCTGTGAGAAAGGCACTAGGTGTACTGCTTTTAATATAAATACACATAGAAGGCATAGAAATAGCTGTAATTGCAAATAGAAACATAAGCTGCCCAAACCAAGGTCGCTGTGTTTGCTGCTGCTTGTTTCTGAGCCAGCAGCATTAGCAAAAGTAGCTGCAGAGACACAGCCAAAACCCCTCCTCTGGAAACGCACGAGCGGCCTGAGCCCAGTGGCTCCTGAGCCCTCTGTGCCCTGCCACAAGTGCTGCTGAGCACCTGCTGGGCTTCAAGCAGGGGAGCAGTCCTTGCAGAAGTGAATCCTGAAGAGAATTAACAAAACTATATGATTTGCTTATCATATATGGAGTCTTACTATAAGAGTTGATTGCTTCTTAAAAGATTTCTTGGGATTTTTAACAAGGTCGACCCACAAGACATACTTTTTGACAAATAAAACATGTGCATGTGACAGAGTTATGTATGTTAATTTTTCATGCTTCACAATGCTGGCCTTCATGTTGTGCAGTAGCTCTGTGCAGGGACTGCTAGCACTGCTATTCTTCAGCGTGCGGAGGCTAAACACTGACATCATTATTATTATTTAACTTCATGCAGTATTTCTAAAACTGTCAAAGCAGCTTACTTAAAAATAGCTGTGGGAACTGGCAATGCACTGCAAAGTCACAATGTTGAGAAGTGGTGCTAAAGGCAGTTGTCTTTATTTTCCCTTTTTCAGTAGGATAAACAGAGCAGACCGTGCGACTACACAGTTGTGCAATTTTACACATCTTACACGCTTCATCTGGGTTCCATCTGAGCAGTTCAGTTACATCCCAACCCAATTATATACATAGCCAAGGACAGGAGCTGGAAACAGTTCTGCTATTCTGGTTTTTCTTCTTGTTTTGGTTTCATGAAAAACTCTGGCTTGTTGACACACCTGTAAGCGAACAGCTGAGGAAGAATCCCATACATTATGTTCAATATCAGGAAAAACTCTTTTGCTTCTTCAGGGACTCTGTAGATGTAAGGAGTTCGAGCATGAAGAGAAGCACCAATATGGGAAAATTGAGCCTGTGGTGTGTATATAACGCATATATTAAAAAAAGGTAAAGTTGATGTATATTTTTGGAAAGATGGCATAATCTGCGTGCAAGTCTGCATCTCCAGTGACATTTTCCAAGCCAGCCCTTATTTTTATTCCAGAATTATCCATCATACTTTTGCACAGTGGTATAAAAATACAGTCCAAACTAAAATCATTAATATCTTGGTGTATGAGGCATAACTGGAACCATCAGTGGCATGGTAAGAGGTTTGTTTTATGCACGTAGTGGCAGTGATAATTTCATCAGGTACAGGATTCCACCCTGGCTTTCTGGATCATAATTTGTGCTAGAGGGTCCATGATCCTTCCCCAGAAAAGTGGCCACTGAAGGGCACATCCCCGCAGAGCCCAGGCAGGGGGAGGGCTCTCACCCACCTGCCTGGGAGGGTTGTTGGGAGTTTGGCATCAGTGGGAGCAGCCAGACACTCACTCTGAGTAAAGTTAGAAAGGAGAGTCTTGGAACCTATGTTAGTTCTGGTTTGGGTTTGGATTTCTTAATCTTAAACCCAGATTGTTCCAGATTCTGGTCCCAGAACTCCTGATGATTTCAGAACATGTCTGCAATATTTGGGTTTCAGGCTTGGGCTGGTTTGAAGTATAGATTGAGCATACAGTGAAGGTTATAGGCACAGACATGCTTGCTGGCCTGAAGCATATTTTTAGCATAAACAAACATTTAAAGATAGAAGTGTCAGGATAGTCGGTGTCTTTTGTTTCCATCTGTTACCTGCTATTTCAAGACACAGCTCATTCACATTAACTATTGTGTGTCCAATTTTTTTATCACTATTTAGTTAGCTAGCAGTGGAGGAGATCTGAGAAGATGAACATCAATTTGATCATAGGGAGAGCACTGGGACACCAGGATTTTAGGAACACAAAGGAATACACTATGGCCAAATCACATCCTCTGTTCTGGCTTCAGCAGGAGTCATTTTGGCCTCATGTAGAGCACAGTTCTGGTCACAGCAGAGTAGAAGGGGAAATAAAGTGCAGGTGTTTCAATACACCACCCCAGCAAAAGGTTAGGCTGAGACCATCCATCAAAACAGAAACAGAAATTGGTTTTCAGGTGATTCCAACCACCTCAACTGAATTGGGAGAGTTCATTGAGCAAACCTGAGCCAGGAAACAAAGTAATCAACGAAATCAAATACAAACACACTTCAGCAGAGTGCCACTTAGCATGTTTCTGTAAATAGCTATTGCACAGCAAACAGATGTTCAGGGGCACACTGTCAGCAGCCTTTTTATATCGGCCTGGTAATTCGCTCTGTCTCTTGCAGCCCATTTGCTCTCACCTGCCTCAGGCAGGCCCTGCCTGTGGCCCCTGGGTGGGCTTGCTGAAATCCCTGCTACCTGAAATCCTGCTGGGGGAGCCTCCTCAGCACAGGCAGCCAGAGCAGCTCAGCAGCAAAGGCCTCTCATAGCACAGGGCAGCAGACTCCAGACAGACGGACAGACAGACAGCTGCCAGCAGGCTGCAGGCAGGAGGTTTGGGCTGTCTGGTGTTCCCCCAGACACTGAGAGCCTCTGGGCTGCATTTTAGAGCCTTGTCTGGGGTGAACAAGCTGCAGAGCTGCTTCTTCTCTGTGGAGGATTGTGAGGCCTGACTGTCTGCAAGAGTGGCCAGCTGTGCATCAGAGCAAGCTGATAGTGAATTTCTCATCATTCACAGTAAACCTTGTCAGAAGGAGCTGTAAGGGGATGCTTCTGAGAGACCCAGAACTCCCAGAGCCTCCAAGATGCCTGAGTATCTAAGCCTTACTGTGTGGTCTTAGACGTCTCTTACAGAAGTTGTGGCACATTAGTGAGCTTTAATTGTTGTAAAACCAAAAAGCAGTAACATGATGTCCTGTCTGTAGCCTACAAAGATTTTTAGTGGTTAATGATGCACCATATAATGAAGTTATTGTTTATTAGACTTGTTTTTCACTGTAACACATGGCTTCTTCTTTCATTACCAAGGAGGATATTTATGTCTGTTAAGTCTATTTTTTTTTTAATTTATTTGATTTGCCTCTGTGAAAATTGTGTTATGTCTTTAATCTCCTATGTTTCTCTTCCATGACTGTTCTCTGCTGCTACTTCTTTTTTTTTTTTTTTTCTTTCCCCTCTTTTTTTCTTTCTTACTTGGAGCAGGGGATATGTCTTAAAAGCAGATCTCTCACTCACCAGTGGCCCAGTGCTGCTCTTCCTTCAGGCAGACTGGCACCAAACCCCTCATTCTGAGCTGTCAGTCCCTGCAGAGCTCTGTGCCTGTGTGCAGCAGGCTGGTGCTCAGTGAGAGAAACCTTGAGTCTGTTGTGTTACCTCGCTGTGACTGGGGTCTCTCAGCAAATAAGCCATTCCTCAGTGCTTTCTGCTACTGATCCCCTCTCCAAGTGGAGAATTTTGAGGCTCCAACAAACCCCTGAGCCTTGGTTGAGAAATCAACCAGATGAGATGCTGCAGGTAACCTTCTAAGGTAGCCTTACATGCCCAACATGCAGCCTTTGTCACCCCTGAAGCCTTGGCCACTCTGCTCCTTGGGCATTCCCAGCAGGTGGAAGCTGCCTGGTGCTGGACGTGGCTTGGCAACTGCAGTCTGTGTCTGCCTGCTTCTCACTGACCTGCTTGTCTGTATGAAGCAGTCTGGATCTGGACTTTTTACAATATTTTTTGCCTTGTTGCCTAATCATAGGCAATATTTCAAGTATTTTTTACCCTGCAGTTAAGGACAGAGAAGGACTCAGAAAAAGGTTAGGAGTCCTTCTTCACTCTGTGCCTTCTCTCAAAGACTGACTAAAATCAGGCAAAGACTGTAACTTTGGAAGGGTTTGGACCTGGTCTCATGAGCCTAACAAAGCCATCAAAGAGAAGGGGAGTAACACAGAAAAACATTCCTTGAGTTTAGGGTCTCTGGTAGACAAGAAGCACTGCAGAAAGTAGCCACAAAAAAGGCAGGGTTATGGCAAACACTAAGAGGGAGTAGAGGTAAGCTTTCTACATTTGAGAAACAGAAAAATGGGCTTCAGAGAATTGGTGGGACTGATTTTGGCTAGTAAGGTTGTGGCTCTTCATCCCTTCTCACATGGCTCACTTGCATAGGGAAATACCAATTTCATTAAGTTCAGATGCTGTTCTGACCCTTTTGTATAATCAAAGCTCCCGGTACTTCACTCATATGAAATTCACAAAGCTCCTCCTGAAGCTTCAGAAAGTCTAGTAATTACTGGGTCACAACTGGTTTTGGAGTCTGAATGTTAGTAATGGAGTCATTCCAGCTGAGAGTTATTTGTAATTCTGAAAATCAGTAAATGTGTGTCTGTGTGAAAGGCTAGTAGGCACTTTGGAGGTTCTTAGTTTAGATGCATCACATGGTATTTTGTGACTTGTTTTTGTAAAAAGTACATCATAATGATAGAAATAAAAATAATTAAAATCTCCATGTTCCCCATCTGTAGGAGCAGTGTTCATTCCCAGGGAGCAGTGCCCACTGCTTCCACCATCAGACACTTACCTGTATTGGACCTTGTGTGTGAGAGGAAGCAAAGTGTGTTTTGGTAACTACATATTAATTATCAATTAAGTGTTTTAACTTAAGGTAACAGTAGACAAATCTGTAATTGTGTTTTTTGCCTCAAAATGACAAAGCACCCAAATAATCAAGAAAGAGCCCTCAATTCTTTTGTCACATGCATTTTACATTCCAGGTTGGTCACCATTTACCAAGTCAAATCAATTAAATCATGTTCACTTGTAGGATAACTAAAGTTCATCCTGCAGTGCATTAAAGTCAAAATGACAAAAAAAACCCTCCCAAATGTCAAGAACTGTTTTTTGAAGCAAGATAAAATATAAAGAGTGCACAGCAACATAAGAGTTCTCTTAATCAGTTTATGCCAGCCCACAGCATTTGCTGGTGCCAGGACAAGCTTAAAATAGTGAAATGGGAAATATTGGGTGTTAGTCTAAAGTGTAAATGGGCATCCTGAGGCAGAACCACAAAGAACAACAGAGGGTTTTTAGACTTCAGCAACAAAGTTTAGCATTCACACATCTAAAAGGTACAAAGGACTGTTAAAAAAAAAAAAAAAAGTGATTATTTGTTACAGGAAACATATAAAAGGAGGGGGTGAAAAACCCAAACCAACAACAACAAAAAAAATCACCTCCAGACTGGGAGACTGAGCTTTCTGGTAAGTTTGCAAGGTTGTGATAGTCAGCACATTCTAACTTCTGATTTACTTTCTCTTGTGTTAAAAAATCTTTGAAGGAGTGGTTTTTTTCCCTGATTGTCTGGGCAATTTATGGAACCTGAGTAATCTGTCCGTAGAGGAAGTTCCCAACACAGCCTTGCCTACTTAGCTAGCTTGTGCTTTGCTTTTTTAATTAGATTGTGGCCAAACACAGTTGTACAAAATTTATGATACCTTTTGAGCATCTAAACTTCCTCATTAATGTTTGCCAGATTGTGTTTTGATATCACTATATGATAGTTCAAGATTTTCTATAAACTGGTAGAGAAGAAAAAAGAAGTCCTATTCTTCTGTGATAACTGCTCCCAAATAGAAAATGTCACTCCACCTTTCTTATTGGGCAATTAAAGTGGATTGTAGTTTCTAGCTATGATTATCTCAGACCTGAGGAATCAAGTGTTGGTTTGTGTTTGTCTGATAGTGATATATGAATTACAGTTATTGCTGTGTCCCTATGTTGTCACTATTGTAGCAGGATTATCATGCTTATTTTCTGTGTTGTCTGGATGTTCTGAGCACACATATTTCATTTCCTATGTACAGAACAAACCAATTGTCCCTGTGTCTCATCTGTTTAATGCTCATCTGTCTGTCTTAAGTCATTTACTAGTTCCTGTTGAATTGTTTTGGTCAGTCTTCTCATATGCATCAGCCCCATTTAGTAATTAACTACAGTTGTTTATTTAAGAGAACCAGAATGGAATGAGTATAAGAAAAATGATCATTGTCTGCTGTTGGGAACACAAACACTTCTGAGTGTTACTGTGGTCTGTGGCCCAGGAGGTTCCCTGAGTTCTCTCAACATCATCCACTGATATTGTACATTTTGTGTGACAAGGAGACACTTTTTCTCTTTATATATTTCAAACTACCTACCTGACCAACACATATTATGGAAACAATGTATTGTGCTGCTGTGTTGTGTTTGGGTTTTGTTGGGTTTTTCTACGATTGACTGTCACAGCTTTAAGTTGGGCTTCCTTCATGATGCCAGCTAAAGAGTGCATGGTGCTTAATAAGGTTTAAATGAGCCCAATAAAAACATTGTGTAGAAGGAGAGAAATCTGCTAAAGCAAGAATGTGGTCATTAGAGAGTAGTAGATTTGATTATTCACTCCCTTAAATTAATGGGTTTTTACAGGTACAAAAGGTGATCTGGGTTACATCAGCACAAAACCTACATGGGAAGATCATTGATTCCATAGGTCTCTACTTATTATAATGTATTTTAAAAGTGAAGATTTTGCAAAGAAATACCTGAGCTAGTCCTCCAGCATGTATAAGGGTCAAATCAGGCATCCAGGAGCAGCCAGGCACCAGCAGGCCATACAGAGCAATCACATAGTATGGCACCGAGTAGAACATGTATGCCAGCATCTGCATTTCAAAGACAAATATTAGTTGCTTTGCAATGTGAGGGAGATGCATTTAAAAATCAGTAAGCTGCTCACTGAGAAGTTGAGACTGCTCAAAACTACACTTCTGGCAGCAGTGATTCCCAGGCTTTTTTGTCACACCTGGATACTATTGACTGGATCCAGCTACCCTAAGGTCTCTCCTGATACTGGTGGCTGTTGTCTCCTTGCCCCATCCATGCACACTTCATCCAGGACATGTATTCCTGCCCCTTATCTTGAGACCATGCCAAAAAACATAGCCTGGCTTAACTCCTTGATGCAGGGAGCCTTTGTCAGGCTCCACTGCACTCTCAGCTGGGAGCTGTGGGACACAGCTCTCCCATGCCCCATGCCATGCCCTCCCTTTCCCAGGAAGAACTCATCCAGCAGTGACATTTGGTTTCTGCTCATCTCCCCACCCTTGTGTCCTCTGACTGCTTTGGGCCCTGTGCCCTGCAGCAGCCAGGCTTGCAATAGAATGTCAACATCAAATTCTACAGAACTAAAGCACAACATTCCCTCATCTGCAATGATTTTTGTATGCAGTGCCCTTTTTCAAGAGTCTGTCACTGGGGATGGAAGTGCAATGTGAGCTTAAGGAATCCAGTCCTACTGCACCCCTTCTTGCTCCATAATTCCTGACTGAAAGTCTACTTTGCCTTTCTAAGGAGGGGAAATGAACATAAAAGCACACAGATCTGTTTCGTGGGCTGTGTTAAAAGAACCCTGAGTAATTAGGATGTGTAGCTCCATGTAACCAATTTGCACCTAAGTTAAGCTTATCACAACAAGGAGTTGCTATCCTACAACAGCTAGAAATGGTACTAGAAAATACCCTTTAACTTGCCATGAATGGTAATTCCCATATTGATCTTGTCATCTCTGAGACCTATGGCTTCATCCTTGTTTACAAATCCCTCCTTCCCACTCCATGGCCAGTGCTTTACCTGGAGCTTGGGATAGGCAGCAGGATCCTTTATGTAGGGCTCGTGCAGTTGGATGTACAGCCGGCAGAGCTCAGCAGGGCAGTCCAGGGCAATCTGAGAAAGGGTTTTAGAACTTCCAGTGATCCATTTGTTCTGAAACCAGCCAACCTGACACATGTAACCAGCCCCAGAGGTGCACTCATGGTCTGCAGCACAGCTAGCCTGGAGCTTGCAAAGGTGATCCATGTGATCACCAAATGAAAGGGGAAATGCAGCCTGCTCTCAGCTCCTGCTCAGTGGGTTTGTGAGGAAATGCTGGCAGCCTGCTTTTGACTGGAAGAGAATTTAGCCAGTTGGCTATGCTGTTGTAAAAGTATAATTGCTATTGATTTACTCTGATAAATAGCCTTTGATCCCACCAAATGAACTTTCCAATGGAAAATTGCTCTAAGAGTGGAAACTTCAGGATAAGCACCCAGTTTTAGGATAGCAAGCTATGGATGTAGTCCAAGAAAAGAGCTGCACTGGGACAAGGCAGCAGTGGAGAGCAATGCATGAGACAAGTGTTACTTAAAGTAATAATTTTTGAGAGTAGTAAAGGACAGATTATTGGATTTTAGATTCCTATAGGAAGAAAAGTTCCAAATAAACATGGATAAATTGAAAAAATAGTTCCTTTTTGTGGTAGGCCTTAAAACTACTACAAAAAAGTCTGCTCTAAATTGAGCTAGCAGTGCATGTGAGCAGCTGTCCCTGGGCTTGCCTGTGGCATTGTTAATGCCTGGGCTGAACAGCAAGTTTGGCACAGCTCAATTTCATGTGCATTTGTTGTGTGACTCTGAGGGGGCAATGCAAGACTTTACAGTCAGTATTCCTGTTCTTTTCCAACATGGGCATCCAAGAAGCAGGTCTGAGTGGACTATAATGGATTGTGTTTTATGAACTTTTACACAAAATTATGGTTCCTGCATTTTACACAGAGATGTTCAGTTAATCTCTGTATGTATAATCAAGGCCAGTAAGCAATTCCTGCTTGGTGAAGGAAATATATAAGGAAATTACCAGTCTCAAAATCAACGAAAAGAATTCCTCTGAGAAACAAAGTGGGATTGCAGAACTAAGTAAGACCATGAGACCAGTATTTTCCACAGTGAAATTACAGGTAAACCAGCTGATTTAACCTGTGTCAGTGGTGCTCTGAAGTAACATGATAGGAAATAAAGCAGTCTGAGAAATTAGAAGAAAAAAAATATTTCTGAGAGGCAAGTTTTAAGAGAAACAGGAGGTGAGAGAGGAATGTGAACAGCACAACTACAAAAGGACAACCTGCACTAGGTAAATAAAATGTTGCTGGGTATTTATCATCACCTCCTACTTGAATGATTCTAGAAAGGATCAAATCTATAAATCAAGGAAGCAGGCAGTTATGTGAGATGCCTAAACATTTGAGCTGTGCTCACTGAATGACACACAAGTTTCATTCTGCTTAAGACAGAAAATGCATTAGAGCTGACAAGGGAATAGATTTACCTATGACTGGATTTACTCCTGAAAGCATTTTCAGTACTGCTTCCTTCCCTCAGAAATTTTGATTCAATCAACTATGCTTAGAGAGCAACCATTTTTAAAAATTGTCTCTTGGTAAGTAGAAACAATGTGTGTTGTTCACAACATGGATAATTTTTTTTTCCTTTTAGGTGGAAATGTTCTCCTCATGCAATGTAAGCTAACTTGGTTTTGTATATAATTTTAAATATGCATTACTGCTTAGAAAAACATGAATACAGAATTACTTTAGTTGCTTTGTCTCCATGTTCTGGGCCATAAATGGAACAACAGACCAATGAAAACAGTTTTAGGTCATGTTGATTTCCTCTTGGGATGCTATTTACTCTGGTGGTTGTGCACCTCCTTTTGAAAAACATGCTGCACACAGCACAAAATGGAGAAGCAAAGCACCAATAGTTATCATATATAATTTATCCTTTTATATCTAAGGCCTGTTTGAACCCAAATGTTACAGGATTTCCTCTGACCACAATGTACGTGCTTTTTCATACAGACTCAAATTTAAAAGTTCGACTGGAAGTTAGCTTAAATTATTAAAATATGTTCAACTTACCATGCCCCTGAATATGCAAAACCCCGTGGCTAGAATGAGGTATGCAGCTAACATTAAATCTATTGGTCTTCTTAAGAGTCCTTTCTTCTGGACTTCCTGAACCACCTGCAACACAGAGCATGGTTAGTAGGTACAGCCCGGCTCCATGCCACGTGTATTTCACTCCAGATCAGTCACTGCAAAGAGGGTGGAGTGGAAAGATCACATCTATCCATTGATTTCAGAGACAGAAAGATTTCCACCTAAAAAGGCGACTCCAGACTTTATAGGATGTAGTGAGGAAAATTCATCTGAATAAACTCTAGAAATGGGTGGATCCAACTGAAGCCATCTCAATACAGATTAGTGTCATTTCAAGCAACCTAAATCAAATTAACACTAACTCTGCAATCACCTAAGGCTTTAAAGCAGCATAACTTCTTCAAAATTGTCTTTTTGTAATTGGAAATAATTTGTTTCCCTGAATGTCCCTATGTAGAAAAGCCTTGGAAATGTAGGCTTGTCTCAAACATTTAAAGTTCAACCTAGTCTGCTTTGTATAAGGACTGGATCCATCTCATTATTGAATGCTGGTTTTCAGCAGCTTGTGACACTATTAAAACTAATGGACTATCACTGGCATAAAATAAAAGCTTTTCTGTGGCTGGTTGAGTCCTCTGCTGAGTTCAGTGAGCAAATATTGTATGTCAGAGTGCAGTGCAGAAATAGAGACCGAAACGTGTGTGTATGGAGTATATGGAAACCCTTCCTCTTCCTCTTCTACCACTGAACCCTGGGAATTCCTGGGGTGGCACTGAGGCACCTCCAAGGCCTGGCTCTGATCTTGTGCCTCCTTTCCTCAGCACAGGAATCCCCCCTGCTGCAGGGACAGAGGGGAGGGGATCACACTCTGCAGAGCAAAGGCCATTTCCATGTCTAATGGGGAAGGTGCCTTGGGGGAACCAAAGGCATCTCTTTGCCAACACAGTAAAACCTACATGGAAATCATTTGAGCTACACTTTCTGCACTGTGTATTCACAGCCAAAATTATAAACACATCAGAGTATCTTTCTGTAGTTCAGAGGGAAAACTTCCCCATGTATATGTGTTACTCATTTCCTCTTCCTTTTTATTGGCCGTTTGTTGGCATGCAGACAGCAAAAGAAAAACCTGATTTCCTTCCTGTTATACACTTGTGGAATTGTCTCCAAAGTGCAAAACAAAAATTAGGATGCAGGGGCACAGTTAAAAGCACACAGGATTAAGACACTCAAAATAAAGTTATTGAAACAGGAGAAACAATCTTGCAAGCACAATTTCTGAGTAAACAGTACAAAATCTGGATTACAGATTAACAAAAATAAGGCTGTGGCAAACATAAGCCATCCCTTTCATAACAATTTTTTTTTCTGATTTTCTTTTAAAGGATCTTTTTCAGAAAAAAAAAGTGACACTTTTGTTTGATTTTCTAACACAACAGGTTTTGGCAGTATGGTGTCACTTCACAGTATTCAGAGTACTGGTGTAGGAGTATTTTTATTACCTGCAAAGAATGCCTATATCCAAACATTTCTTCCTATGAAAGAAAAAAGGTCACTTATGGCTGAGTTACAAATAATTTTCAATTGTAGACTACCTAGGATAATGGAAAGCTGATATATTTTCTTTCCCTTATGTATGAAGCTTATAGATATATATAATCTCCTCTTTTCAAATATTTCAATATTCCCCTTTAAATATTAAATGGATGTGTGTATTCACTGTAATCACAAAGCTACAATAGAACTTTGTGCTTAGAGGGTTTGGAGACAAAGCCACTCTAAGTGGAAGCAACCCTTGGTGCAGTACTAGTTTGTGAAATTGCCAGGGTACAGAAAATTCACACCTTTTTTCTCTATGCATGCATGCAAACAAAATGAAAATGCAAAGCTTAAAAAAAAAAAAATGGAGAAAAAGCAGAAGCAAGAATTTGAAAGACAGGTTGTACTTTGCTGACTGCTAAAGAGCAGTTTTTCCTTACCTTTCTTTAACCCAGCAAAGCCCCATGCCAAACTGAATTACATGTTAAGAGCACTGGCCAAGCAGAGCTAAACTGAATTACATGTTAAGTTACACATCTGGCCAAGCAGAGCTAAACTGAATTACATGTTAAGTTACACATCTGGCCAAGCAGAGCTGGCCTGCCAGGGGTTTCCCATGCACTGCAAACATTGAACTCTGCCCAGACCTCTGCAGCCCCAGGGATTCTTTTGAGCAGCAAGGAAGAAGGAAGTGGCTAGGCATGCTTTGCAATTCCTCTCACTTCCAGGAAAAAGCTATTTTCCATAACTTCTGAGAGGCTTCTTATGTCATCAGTTTTAGGGAATTGGAATAATCTTGTGTGCTGTCTGTAAAAGTCAGTCCCTTCAGAATTCATGTACTAATCTGATTTGTGTATTAATTCTGTTAAAGATTTTTAAATTCCATTAAACTTTTCTGAGCTGATATACTTGCAGATAAATCTGTTGGGCTTTGTAAAGACTGCAGCAGAGCTGGGCTTGATTCCAAATGAGGGCACAGCTCCATTCCACTCCCCTGCACCCCCTCTATTAGAAAGCAAACAAAACTTGAATACCTTTCCTCTGCCCCCACAATGATAATTTTTTTAACAGGTTTGTAATAAAATTATAGCAATGTATACCTTGGCCAACAGAATACACTTTGCTTCTGTTGCTTTCATGTAAGTATTTTCCTGTTTACTAACTACAGCATGTTTAAAACCATTGCTACATTTTCTTCCTAAATCTTTTCATGCCAACTCTGAACAATTATAGTTTAAAAAAGTTTAATTTTACAGCTAATTCCAAATGATCTACTGATATGTTCAGGACTTACAATGATTATCTCACTGATTAGTAGCATTAAACACAATTATTTCCTGGAAACAATTCTTAATTTGGGACTGAAAGAGTCACATGAAAAATTCATGAGGAGTCACATTAAGATTTAAAGGCATGCTCAGATATGGAGCATAATTTACCTGTGAAGACTAAATACAACTTCTGGAAAACAAACAGCTTGGGTGGGCTATGAGGTCCCAGTGAAAGGAATCAAGGCTTTTTCTATAACCTTCTGGGCAAGGAAGTTTAGGTTTCCAAGAAAGGATCAACAAAGAAGTGCAATGTTAAATTTTCAGGTCACCAGCTTTTCTGAACTTTCTTTTCGAAACAGAATATTAAATCTAAGTTTCTCTGAAATATATACTAAATTAAAATATCAAACCTAGGTAAGCAGTTTATCTCCTGGTAAGCCCAGGAGACATGGCTGTATTTCAGCAAGTGATCAGTCCATCACATATTTTCTATAATGTCTATTTCTGTAGTATTCTTAACACCATGAAAACAAACTGCAACCTTCATCCACGCTCCACACAAAGGCTGCTCTCACTGATGTGTGCAGTAAAAATTGCCATCACTACCTTTAACTACACTTGATGAGTCTAAAGAATGTGCTTCTGGCCAGAAATAGTGGCTCCTTCAAATGAATCAGCTCAAATGGCTTTGGGATGTGGTTTCCTGGAAGCCTGTGCAGGAGAGCAGAAGGTTTAGCACCTGAAGATTCCTCTAATTTGCCTTCCATAGGGATTTGCACTAAATCCTGTGATTCTGTAAGTGTTCTTCAGCCCTGAGGAGATATGAACATCTCTCTGTGCTTCTCTTTCCTCCTGAAGAGGGGATGGATGGGTGGATGTTGTGTTCCCACCTCTCTGGGCAGGTCTGTCCTCCTGTCCTGCTGTCACTCTGTGCCACTCTGGCTGCCTGCTGGCTCTGAGCAGCCACCAATCCTTCATCTCTGTGCCTGTCTGCAGGGACAGCATGAACCTGACTGAGCCTCAGGAGCTCTTTGATGCAAAAATATTAATTGATTATATTGCTCACAACTGATAGGGAGTGCTGCAGCAGTAAACTGGCTTGCCTACAGCAACTAAGAGCTAAAAGATCTGTTCTGTGCTATGTACTGCAGGGTTCTTTAAACTTTTTTTTATAAAACAGTGCATAAACTATTAATGCATCGTTTTGATGGCTCAGTTAATCTTATTACAACCCATCTAGTTATTTCAAAGGCAAAAGTCTAAAAAGTTTTAAGTAAAAATTTTTACAGATTTTTTACAAGAAATGTGTAAAGAATTTTTGTATCAATTTATGTACAGTGTCTTATCTGTAAAATCTAACATTACAGAAAGCACATACAAAAATTATTAAATTGCATGAGATCTGTAAGTCATCTGCAGAAGAGTACTTTCCTACAGTGTTTCTACAGGATTGTGTGGTGCTTTAAGAAGCTGGTAAACTTTCTTTTGGCAGTATGAAAATGAGTATTTGGCTGGCAGTATTTTCATTGGCTAAGAAACTGAAACAGACAGAAACTGAATAGAGGTTAGAAAAACAATAACACCTATGAATGGGTTCTTTACTCTAGACATGAGATTCTTTTGCTTTTTCTTTATTCCACCATAATGAAATAGTCCTGCAGTATAGATATGTTTGCAGTCTTCAGAGCCAGACAGCAATTGTCATAAGAGTGAGCAGTCACAGCACATTCCATGCTCACCAGGGGACCTACAAAACCCACCAGAAACAGCCAGCTTACTTCAGCTGCCCTAACAGGACCAGCACCGAGATAGAATAGAATTACCTTGACTGGAGTGTCGTGAGTCACTGAAGGTTGGTTATAAATTCTGAACCCAGCCCATATGGGGAGGCAGACATATGGTATACTTAGGAAAATAGCAGGACACACTTTTGCTCCATATTTGCCTGTTAAAAAATTATTACAAGATTTATGAGAATTTTTAAGCTCTGTTGCAGAAGAATTAAAAAATATGCTATGTAACATCAAACCTGAAGCAACTATGGTAATGTAAACAAGTATAAAACATTAGAAATCACTAATGTTAACACACAAATCCTCTTGAAAATCACATCCTCAACAGAAGTAGAAACACAAGTAAAAGAGAGCCCATGAGACAGGAAGCCATTTCAGAATTAGGGACTTTTTGAGAAGATGGGAAGCCACATCTGTCACTGCATTGGGTATAGTATGGGACAGCTTTCAAATCTCTCAATGGAACCTGCTTCAAACAGAGACCTCTTTCTTTTTAAAATGGGGGATAAAATGTATCAGTTTTTCAAGATCTGATACTGCATTTGTTTTCCAAAGTGCTGATTTCTCCCACAAGCCTGTACTGAGGACAAAACATTCAGCTCAGAGAGCTGAGCCTCAGGCAAACCAGGAAAATGTGTGTCTGTGACGTTGGCTACTCTGTGTGTCAGAAAGGCAGGTGGCAGACATGCTCTTGAGAGGCTTTCTCAGAGGAGAGAGGAAGGGACAGTCCCACTAAACCTGCTTTTCTCTGTGCTGAGTCTATCTTCAGAGGAGGGAGGGAGCTGGGCTGGCCCCAGCCTGCACCATGAATATTCCTCCTCTGGCATGAAAAGCAGGACCAAAGTGACCTTCCCTAAAGCTGACTGCAGGATTTGCACACATCAACATTTTTCTCAGCTGAGCATTTGTCAACTTTGCAACAGTTTAAGCTTAGCTAAAAAGGAAATCTTTTCTTGAGAAAGGTTTCACCCTTAATGGATCACCTGCCAGTAACACTGATGTCAGTATTTTTATTGCAATCCTCACCTCTAACAGCACAGATTTATGTTAGAAATCTAGGAATGTTAAATTTAGTTTGCAAACAGAAAAACTTCCACATTTGACTTTTAAAGGTGATTTGGGTGCCTCTTGTAAGCTGTTGGAAAGTCAGACTTCTAAGCAAATTGGAAATTTTATGCAAAGTAAGATTTGTATTTTTATGATACTAACAGACATTATTGTCTCATTACTTAAACCTGGTTTAGATTAAAACCTTATACATATATCAAAACACAATACTTTCTTTTTTCCCTTTGAAAGCAAAGTAAATTTAAAGGGTTTTTTTTTCCAGTCTCCATCTTTTCTTCCTCATATTTAAATTTTAGGGTATCTTGTGTCTCTTTACTGATATTCCTAAAATACCTCTTTCATATTAATACAGAAATGAACCAACACTGCACTAAACTATAGATAGCACAATGCTGAATTTAGAAAACGTTTCACAGGAAGAAGCTGGTCATATAAATTACTTCCTTACCTACAATATTTCCAGGCATAAAGACAATGATGCTCATGATAATGGAACCCAGCCAGTAGAGACCAATGGTTCTATAGCTTTGTCTGTTAAAAGAAGGAAACAAGACATAATTATTGAACCATTTCTAAAAATTCCCTACCCTAAATATTACAGTCATTACTGGGGTTGTATTTTACCAAGTGGAGGCTTTTAAAACCTGTACCACAAGTCAAGAGTGGATTGTTGCCTCTAAGAGGGGTCATGGAGAAATCCTACAGGTGCAGGACAAGGTTATCACATGTTCAGCACAGGCTTTGGGCATACTCAGTTGTTTGCTGTTGTGTCACTCCTCTGAAGGCTGACTGCACGAGTTAGCACATCACAGGCTGTACAAAACTATAAGACAATTAACAATTAATTTCATACTGTTAATGCTACTATTACCAGCAGGTACATTTGTCTCTGGAATTTAAGTGCTTACTCTCTGAACAGCAAGAAGCATAAGAATCTCTAGAAATAACCTCTTTTTCTCTTAAACTTCATGTCACTCTCCAACAGGGATGAGAGATCATCATGGTGCTAAGCAATATTGCTTAGCATCATGGTGCTAAGCAATTTCTATCATAAATTTTTTATTTGAAAAAAAAATTTTTCACACATGCTTTTAATGCACATCCTCTTTCAGCTTTTAGCTAAGACAAAGCCATGTAGATGTGCTACAGTCTGCTGCAGGGTGAAGACAGGATCCATCTCTGTGCATTTTCTGGGCTTAGTCAGCTGAGAGGAAGGGTAACTTGGCACAGGTAGAATCCCTGAAAGTAATGAAATATCAGCAGTGTTGCTTTAGCCTCCAACATGAAACCACCCCAAAATAAAAATCTAAGTACTGCATGGAAAAGAAAGGCCTAGATGATGTGAGAATGCAAGCCAGGCGAGCAGTGCCCAGGTCAGACTCACTCCCAGGCAATAGCTGCCACCATCAGCAGGTACATCAGGTAGTGCGCCGAGCCGTCCCAGTAGCAGATGACGTGGCCGTAGGCGGTGTTCAGGTAGGGCTCCCCCTGGGAAGGGATTTGGGAGGAGACACAGAGCTTAGAGCACGAGAAATAATCCACAAAGCACAGCAAGAAACAAGTTCAGAACAGTAACTAATGCTCCTGCAAGCAGTGGTGCAGCTTCTGACTGATGATACACATTGCAACTTCTGACTATTGACACACATTGCAACTTCTGACTGATGACACACATTGCAACTTCTGACTATTGACACACATTGCAACTTCTGACTGACAATAACATTGCAGCTTCTGACTGATGACACACATTGCAACTTCTGACTGATGACACACATTGCAGCTTCTGACTGACAACACACATTGCAACTTCTGACTGATGACACACATTGCAGCTTCTGACTGATACACACTGCAACTTCTGACTGACAACACACATTGCAGCTTCTGACTGACAACACACATTGCAACTTCTGACTGATGACACACATTGCAAATTCTGACTGATGATACACATTGCAGCTTCTGACTGACCATACACATTTCAGCTTGTGACGGACAACACACATTTCAGCTTCTGACTGACAACACACATTGCAGCTTCTGACTGATGATACACATTGCAGCTTCTGACTGATGATACACATTGCAGCTTCTGACTAACAATCCACATTGCAGCTTCTGACTGACAATCCACATTTCCCAGCACAGAGCTGACCCAGGCAGGATCAGGCAGAACTGAAGGAGTTCCACATCTGCAATAAAGGGTGCAAGATGGAAACTCCTGTGTGTGACTGTCAGCTTTACTTTGCCACATTATGAAAATATGGCTTTTCCATGTTTTAGTGATAAAAAACTGCAAAATAAAGATCGATTTAGCATACAACAAACACAGATGTATTTAGCAACCTAGAGATCTACAGCAGTACTGAATATATGGATGTCAACATATAACCTTGTAGGGTCCAACTCATTTCACACTTAAGTTCATGGAATCGTTTCAATGACTTCAGTGACTTTCCTGTCAAGCTCTTACTGAGCTATTTTTGGTGGATGTTGATATTCAGCAGCCAGCAGATTCTGCTGACTAGGTATCTGGCATCATCATTTTTTAACTCTACTTTAATTCCTTCTGGTAAAGTGATTAGACAAAAATAAAGGAGAATTTTTTTTGTCTTCTTGGTAACACATTTTGGTGTGGTAACTCATCCACTCCTGAGTGCTCTCTGTGGTTTTCTGCTATCATGTCCAGGCCCTTCAATTCCCACAGAAGTTCACACAGAACAGGATTCCTGAAGTTAACTGTAACAACAATGGAGCTTGAAAGCTACATTATTTCTGCCAAATGAGTCAGTAGATTGCAAGCAAATGAAGGTTTTATCCATAACAATAACGAAGCAGGTCAACTACAAAATTCAAGAAGACTGCTTTAAATGTGTAAGTGGCTACTTTTCTGTGACAAATACTACACCAAGTTATTTTTACTGAAGATTTTATTTACATTTGTAAGCCAAACTACTATTTACCTCTCTCAAGTAATGAGTCATGAATCCATCAATAATTCCATCCTGTTCCAGTCCAATTATTAGATTCACTACACTGGTAAAGGCAAATACAGCATAAACTGTAATAGGAAAAAGGGAAAAAAAATATTAAATTAAAAAATTCTTGGAATCACACAGTTGCTTCACAGTCCAATAAATTGTCAGGCAGAGATCTGTTGAACTGGATGTGTCAACTTTGAGGTCACAGATATTCAACACACAATATGACTTTCCCATATAGCCCAGGACTTTTTAATTAGTGGTTGGTTAACACAGCTCTTAGGAAGCTTTTCTGAGGAATGTGAAATCCTGTGGAGCTGCAGGCACAGCCTCCACGGAAGGTCAGTGTCTGCAGACAGGACTGTGCAGCCTTTCAAAAATCTTGGGCACATGGAGTTTACAGCCTTGACTGTGAAAGGAAAGGAGAAAAAACAGCAAAAAGGAGCAGAGAGGAAAGCATGACTTGTCATTTTTGCAGGTGAGCAAGGCAAAGTGCAGAAGCCAGAGCAGCCTAGAGCAAAGCCATGGGTGAGCCAGTCACTGCTGTGAGCCAGCTTCAGCAGACATACCATAGAACAGAGGGTCTTTGGGTGGCTTCCTCTTGACAAGAACACGAGCTGACAGAGCAATAAGAACCAGAACCAGCAATCCAACTGCAACAATCACCCAGGAACTGCAACAGTATGGTAAAAAAAAAAAAGAAAAAAGAAGAATTTAAAAGAAAAACTGATAGAATTTTGCTTTGTCAGCCAGCTGTCCTCAAACTCACATACTCATAAAGTAACCTTTAATAATTTAAAATACATATTTTTAAAGTTTATTGCATAGTCTGCCATAGTACTCATCCTATAGTTTTGTAAAATTTATGTGCCTCTCTTTGCACGTGTGATCAGCTAAAAAAAGAAAATACGAAAATAACCAGATAAACAATATATCCAGAAATCTAGATTTGTCTGACTAAAATCAGTTTTTATACTAAAATAAACAGAAACTATGGGAAAATTAAAGGGAAAGATGAGGATCAAACCCACAGAGATTTCAAGGCCAAAAAGGATCCTTGGGGACATTTTATCTAACCTCAGTAATAAATTATGTACTCAGGAGATTACAAATTCAAAAATAAATCACCTCAGTCCCGTGGAATAGGAGTAGCAGTGTGGGCACCTCTGGTGGATCTGGGCTAATGTTCAGTTATGGAAGTGCTACCAGAGAGCTCTCTGGCCCTACAAGGCAGGACCACTTGAGCAGGTTCAGTGATCAGCGCAGATGGGCTCAGGGAAAAAGATCTTTTCCCTGGAGATGGAGCTATAATGTTACTGCATGGACAGTGGGAGTAGCATAAAGCACAAAAAATCTTTGTCACAAAGCAAATTTGTCTCCTTCCGCAAGAAAATGCAAGCTCGGTAAATCAGTTTAAAATTGTTTTATAGATCCAAGGGTGTAAATTAACTTTAGCTCTCTTTAAGGTAAGATTCTCCTCCTCAGTCTTCACTTTTGTCCTTGTGCAAGGGAAAAAAATGGAGGGGAAAATTAGGTAAAGTCCAGAAGCATAAGCTAAAAATATCTGGTACATCATTTTATACATAGTACCACCCTGTATCAAGAAAACAAGTTGTGTATGAACAACTTATATTGTGACAATATCAACCTTAGTGAAACTTGACTTAAAATTATTGCAGAGAATTTGCAAGACCAAATATTTCAGAAAACATACACACATAGTTTCTAAGTCAGGATGAGCAGTACTAGCTTGATGATTTATTTTATGCTTTGAATCTTCTGCTAGTCTGTTTTCCCAGTGATGAATTTCTTCATACCATTACAGCTGTTAATATTGCAGTGACTTTTCACTGCAGTCTATCAATTTGAAATAAATATTGGCAGTTAATCAAGTAAGTCACCATGTGTTATTTGACATTACTCTAGCAATGAGAAACAAAAAATTCACTTATGGGCCAGAAGGAGGGAAATGGGGAAGGAACAGATGTAGCAAAAAACAAGAAGCAAATATTTGTGCAGTAAAGTTGCAAAACACCCCGGGCTGTGGGATCACAAAATACCACGCAGACCTTTAAGTGAAGCGGCTTTTGCCATGAGGAAAGGTTTTCCTTTTCTAGACCTGCGGTTTCCCCCGGGATCCCGGTTTTTGGCAGGGCGAGGGCGCGGGGTCACTTCCAGCGACAGCGCAGGCTGAGGGGTGCCCGCGGGCAGCCGGGGCTCGGGAGCTCTCCGGGGCTGGCGAGTTCTCCCGCTGGCTTTGACACAGAGCCGCATTTCGGTGTCCAGTGCCCGGGGGAGGCCGCGGGTCCCGGCGCTGCCCCGAGGCCGGGCGGCACCGAGCCCTCGGCCGGNAAATCCGCCTCGGAAACCGGAGCCGCCCGCCGCTCCCCCGGCGGCTCGGGCAGCGCCTCCGCCCGCCCCGGGGCTCGCCCCGCTCCCCCCGGCCCCTGCCCCGGGGTTGGGGACTGCCCGACGGGCGATGCCGCCCTCTCGGGACAGGGGGTGCGGGTCCAGCCCCGCGGGGACGGACGCTCCTGCGGTGACCGACGGAGGCGACGTGCCAAGGGGCTGCTGTGACAGCCGAGCCGAGCGCCGCGACAGAGGCGCCGCGGGTTAACTGCGGGCTGAAGGCACGGCGAGGAACCGGGGCGGCGGCGGCCGGGGCGCGAAGCGATCCGGTGTCGTGAGGGGTGGTGGATGGAGAGAGGGTCCCTTGGTCCGGATAGTGCGGAACTCCCTGAGAAACCCGTAAAAAAAAATTATGCATCTCTTTTGCGTCAGTTTTTAGCTGGGTTATTATGAACAAGGACGTTAGCGTTTTAAAAAAGGTTGGGGGAAAAAATGAGTTCATCTTTTCCATTTAAGTGCCAAAAAAAATTAGCAAAACCTAGGTATATGTTTGAACTTTTCCATCAGCCTTTTCTTCCTGGCTTCCAACTTTGCCTATACCTCAATATCAACACTGAAGTTTCAGCAGTGGAACGAACCTTGTGTGCAAGGTAAACAGAAATGAAAACCGCTGTTCCTAGAAGTTACTGAGCGTTTAATTCCAGGACGTTGGCAAGTGAGAATTTGCTGAAGAAAACAGCAAATGCACTTCCAGCGTGCCAGGCAAGCTCTTTCTGGAAGAATTAACACCCTTTGCAATAATGGGCACAATTCAGACTCCCTCCTGTTGAAATGATACAAAGGAGGACTGCTAAGGTGGCTGAGCAAACAGGGCACCTGTCTGCGAGGAAAGCATGAAGAGCTTGGCTTAGAGTGCTCTCTTGTAAATACTAGAGGAGTTAACACCAGCGAGAGGAAAGAACTCTTTAATTTGAAGGACGAAGCTGTGAGGAAACTGTCACTAGTTTTCAGAAACAGCTATGAGCAATAAAGGGTATTCTAAGTCTTTTGCAGTAAATTTGGTCAATTTAAGCAATAGAGTAATTGATATAATACCTCTCACAGGAAGGAATTGGTGACCCAGAACATATCTATGTCGTATCTATTCTAT
Source organism: Hypocryptadius cinnamomeus (assembly GCA_013400635.1). Taxonomy (NCBI): domain Eukaryota; kingdom Metazoa; phylum Chordata; class Aves; order Passeriformes; family Zosteropidae; genus Hypocryptadius; species Hypocryptadius cinnamomeus. The sequence goes on from VYZP01006519.1 coordinate 69,682, forward strand.
GCAAACAAATTCTTGCATAGTTATTTCAAGTGAGAAAGATCTAGAATCTGGCCATAGGCATACAAATGGGTTAAACCATGCTCAATCAAACTATCTGATAAAAACATGATGCAACTCCTAAAAGTAATTTAGTCCACCCAAGTGTCAAAATTGCCATTGGATGAGTCAGGGCTAAATTTACCACCTCCAAATGCCTACCTTTCAATGCACAGCCGGTTCACTTCTCAAGCTTTCAAATGTATAGGCTGCTTATTTGTATGCAGCTGCCACAGCGCAGTCTCAAGATTCATGTCTCAAGCTTGGCTTCTCAGTTCCTGTGTCTCTGAAGTCAAACACTACATGGGAAACTTCTTCCTTACCACTCTGCCAGCATATTCCAGCTCTGATTTGCATCCAGCTTGTTCCTCAAGTCCTATTTAAACTTCTGAGTAGAAAATGTCAAGGCACATCCTGTGGTAATCACATAGCAACTCAACAGTAGAGATGCATTGTTTGAGTCTTGTGTTGAGATCTATCCACTTTTGATTAGAAAAATAATTATGAGCATCTGTTAGCAGAAGAGACCCCTGAAATGGGATGTTTGAAATGTTTGTCCAAAGGGCGTGTTTTCCCCTTTCATTTTCATCTCTCACCCTATGAAAGAAACATTAGTGAGCCTTCCAGCTCCATCATTCCTTTCCATGTCCTGACAAAGGAGGCCCCCAAGTCCACCCATGACAGTGCTGAATATGTGGATTCTGGTGTGCCACACTTTCCATAGCAAAAATATTTTTTTTTTTCTCGCTATAATTCCTTCTAACTCTGGCCTTCCTGCTCTGTGCCAAAATATCCTGGATTCTATTTCAGGCTTTAGGAAGAAAATAAAACCACCAGCCTTCTTGTTGACTTTATTTTTACAGATGAAACCAATTCTAGAGAAAAAGGAAAACTTGCTCTGTTGGCACCATCCAAAACCACTGACCAACTTTCACAAAGGCAAATAGTTCAAAATTTGGCTTAAATTAGAGATTAAGTCAAAGATCAAACAATCTCACTGATCAAACAACACCCTCACTTGAAAACCAGGAGTCCTCAAAAACTAACACATGCATTTTTGACAACTCTAAGTGTTCTTGTGGGGGAGGAAGGGGAAAGAAGAACTTCAACTTCAACTGCTTGTAACACCACCCTCTATTCACATGTACCAGAACAGTGATATAAAAATGAAGGTAGGAATAGGGTGTCTTTAACAACATAATTACTAATCAAAGTGTTATATGAAAGCAGTGTTGATAAGCTGCTGTCACCAGAATAAATGTAACCTCCCAGCTCCCTGTCACATACTCAATTATATTCATTTCTTGATGTTGCAAAATCTTTTTTCTTTTCCCCAGATTTTATAAATGGTAACATCATCATGAGACATGTGAATGCCCTAACTTGTAGAAAATCAAACAACTATTTAACTATTTAGCAATGTTAGATGTCAGGATAAGATTGAAAATTACAATTACATACACAAACTGCAGTGAAGCTTAGGAAAACAAAATAGAGTAATGAAAACATGGACATGGAGACTCCTTCCCATGCAGAAATTGTCAGAGGATCATATTTATTGACAACAAGAGATTCCTGGAGTTCTGAGCTTATGTTTCATGTGAAAGATAGTCCCTTCAGCAGCACAGTGTCAAAACTGGTGATCCTTGGCCACACTGCAACATTCTTGTGTCAGAAGTTAGGTAATTTCTGTCTAAATAGTAATTTTAAAATAGGAAACCCAACTCTCTGTCAAATCACAAATATCAGCCTTATGCCACATGTGAGATTCCTCACTGGGAATCCTGGCCACAGCAAGAAGCCAATTCCACTTGTGTGGCCCCTCAGCTGGCAAAGCTCAACTCACGAGCAACAAATATGCTTGGGCTGATGTTTGTTGGCTTCTTGATTAGAGCATTAATCACTTCTTATCATATGGAATTTGTTTCTCTCCAGTCTCTGTACCAAATGGTGGCTGATCAGTTCTGATGTCAGGACTGAGAAGGCATTTGTAAGTGTGCCAGCAAAAGAATACTGTGGAGAATATAAAAATAGCTAATTTATTAATGGTCAGCTACAAAGTAGGAGATTACCTGGCCATTAGGTCTTTGTGTCTACTTTTAACCTGAGAAGCAGCTCTTACCTTTAATAACTGCCCATTAAATCATGACTACATTTTGGATTTAACATTGTATTAAAACATAGTTGTCTTAATTTTAAATCCACAGTAATCAAAACAAACATAGGTAGCTGAACCTTAAGCAAGCTCATGAAGATCAATGCAAGGATTAAGAGACACTATTTATATCACTTGGAAGCACTGCTCGTCTTCACACAGGGCTCTGCCAAGCAGCAAGCCTTCATTGCATTATGATGCCAGCTACAAAATGCCATCCTGCTACAAAACAACTTGTGTCATTCAATTTTTATGGAACTGAGCTGATACATTTTGGAGGCTCTACTTTCCTGTATTTGCAAGTGAGTTTTTAAGGCAAGAGAATTCAGTAAGAGAAGTCAGTCCAGATAAGACAGTGGATTAAAAGGTGAATTAAGAGATGAATTAAAAGCTTCATGTTTGGGTCTTTTCTTAATGTGTTAATTTGCTGAGAGAGCATCTTAGACCACACATAACTGCATCCTCTAACAGCTTTAAAGCCAACTTCTTCTGTTTCTGAATTTTTTGTTAGCTGAGGGTGCAACAGGTAATAAGTGATGCTGTACTGTAAATCTCAGACTGCATGGTGCATCAGAGGCAACACAATGCAGCTCACACGAGGGTCAGGAGGCCACGTGCTGATGATCTGCTGAGGATTTGGGGGGATTCACCAACAACAATCACAGCATCAAAGAAGAATCCAAAGAGGAATTAGTGATCCATGACCATTCCACTTGCAAATTTGAGTATCAGTACCTCAAAAGCAGAGCTGATTTTTGTGCTACAACCTCTCTATTCACCAAATAAGAGGAAAAAAAGACATGCCAGAGTAAAATTAAAAAGCATTATATCAAAGGGGAGCATGTCAATTGTACTATTTGTCTTAAACTGGAAATGGCAAGTGTAATTTCTCAGTAAGAATCTTGTTAATTATGGTGAAATTAAGCTGCTAGCTAAATACCCTGGTAGAAGTGTAGGAAATAAGCATCCTGTCTTGAACACTGCTGTGCCTCAACACATTTAGCAGGGATTGAAAGGTAAATAGCTTCACAAAATAGCCACTGGTCAGTCATAAAGACATGATGGTCATAACAAATAAAATAATTTCTTCTCCTTTGCTTCTTCAGCTATGCAGTAGCAGAATATTTTTAATTCTTTCAAATATATGTCGAAGTATAGCATTTTTCATAGAACCAGCCATGTCAGTATTTGAAATTACATGTAAAATAAGAATGTGGTGAGTAGAATCTTCTATGGCTTAAATAATTTGTTTTGTTTTGTAATTACTTTCAGAGAAAAAATGTGATGAATGTTGCTGTTGCCCCTTGCTGTATGTTTTTGAAATGCATAAATGTGCTGAATGAGAAATGAAGGAGCAACTTCCACAACTGGAATCCTCAAAAACTTTCATGTCACATTTGTATCAGATGTATACATCTCTCAGCCACAATTCTGAAAAACTTCACAGAAATGCTTTAATTAGCAGGAATGTTTAAGGTAACAGTGTACTGTAAGTAATAATTACTATACAGTAATAGAAATTAAAGCACAAATCATTAGTACTGTCACTAAAAATGAGAGAAGTGTCATTATAATAGAGGACACAAGATACATAATTAACTTAATACTCCAGGACAGCTAGCCAGCACAGCTGGAAATGTGAAATAAAATCCTCAGATACAAGAATTACTTGTAGAAATGATAGTGCAAAGAATCATTATGAATTTTTAAAATTCTGAGACTGTTGCATTCTTATGGTCAGTTTTCGAGTATTTATACCAGAGAAGAAATACCAGTTTGTCTTATTACAGCTTTTTAAAATCAACATTAAATATTCACTTTACAAGACATAAGAATAAAACTTAATTCCTGCCCCTAGCATTACTCAGATCTAAGACTGAGTTTTCTGTGCCTGAGTGGATCCTGTGCTCCAAAAACTGGATCTGTTATCTGCAGACCCCACATCCCAACAGTACAGGGATGCAAGTCAGAGAGAAGATAACCACAACAACCACAAGAAAAACCAAGGATACAACATTGGTTTTGTGGTTGTTATTAACTGTAGTTATTAAAAATTACACATTTGAGCAACTGCAATGCTACTGGTAATTCAAGTGATGGGAACAGTAATATGCATGTCTGTCATTCACAGCAGTGGCATGGATCAGAGGTAGGGGATTTTAACAGTCTAATTGAGCATGGAAAGGAAAATATGTCATCAAATGGCTCCAGCCAGGAAGCTTAATCAGAAACAAATCTGTGATTTACTCTGAATTATTCCCTTCCCTCCTGAAGCAGAGAAAGGATGCTCACTGCTTATGAGAACAATTGCTAATCACTGTGAAAATATGAGCCAGCTCAAGAACTCTGATCATAACAACAAACAGCTCCTTGGAGCATACACAAAGCTGAGTTCATGTGGGGAAAAGAAGGAAAGGGAGGAGAATTTCAATCATTTCAGGAACAAATGGTTGAAAACAATACTCTTAGTAACCTAAACCTTTTTGATGGCTCTCAGAGAACTGGCCCCGTTTCAGGGGCAGGGGGGGCAGGGCCACTGGGCAGGCATTCCTGTGTCTCTGGGACATCCCTGGCATCACAGCTATCTCAGAAATCCCTGCAGTTTGATCACAGCATTCTCTGCTTCTTCCTCAGTCCATGTAAACACACTGTGTCCTCTCTCTCCCTGCTGACAGGTGAAGGAACCTCAAGCCTTGGAGAGTACTTCCTTCATGAATTTCTGCAGAGAAAAGGCACCAGGTCAGCATGGGCATGCTCAGGCTATTATGCAGATCTTGAAAATTAGCTGCTCAAAAGTGTAGACACTCCCTGACATTGTTTTGCTGGCTAGAGATCAGGACAACCTTCACAGCTACATAATATAATACTGTTGAACTTTTGTTTGGAGCCCTTGATTTGTAACCATTTTGATATGCGAGATCAAACAAAGCAATGTCTTCTTGAACTGCTTATACAAACATTTTTTTATCCTATACTAATTTCTGCTGTATTTCCTAAACAAAACCTGAACACACTGAGAAAGCAAATAATGGATTGCATTTTAGTGACATTCATGTGTAGCCCTTTTGGGAAAAGCATTGTATATTATTTCTGATCTGGACTGGCAAATACAATCCCATGACATCACATTTAAAAATGGCTGTGATCCACCCACTGTGAATGCCAAAGAAAAGCTGGCTGATTTTATTTTTTTTTTCAAGGAAGCTAGCACAAAGATTACAAGGGGAAACAAATGTCTGAGGCTCATTGTCTACATGAAGAAAAGCCCGGTGTCAAAAAGAAATATGTTACTTAATATTTTCTTAGTTCTCACTTTCAAAACTGTTTCAATTAGTGCATTTGGCATTTAGCTGAAAAGATCAGATGGACATCCTGGTCACATTTCTCCTTTTCTTTGTCCCATGCCTTTGTCTCCTTTCCTGTTTTTTTTTCTTTTTTAGACTTTTTTTTTTTTTTCTGTTTCTTTCCCCTCATTTTCTCTCTCCATTTTCTTTCTCAGACCATCACACAGGTCTTTCCATTCTTTTCCTATGTTGCATAGCTTTGCCTTCTTATGACTGATTTCTAATCCCTGAAGCTGTCTTACACTTTTTCCGCCCCAGCCAACCTCCTTTTACTTCTCTGGTGTACCTTTCCCTTTTCCCTCAGCCCTCTTCCATCCCTGTTAACCTCCTCTAGAGTGTTACTGACACTTTTTTTGCAAACAAGGTTCTCCCTAAGCAGAGCAGTCATGGCTGTTGGCTCTCAGCTGACTGATTAACCTGTGAGTGAGCACAGAACAATAAAAGCAAAAAGACAGAAGTGACAGAAATGCTCATTAATACTCAGGCCATCCCATCATTGAAAAAAAAAAAGTCCCATTTAAATGAAAATTATCCATTTGTGCCCAAGGTGTCAGTGTTTCATATCTCTGTCCCTAAGCTATTGAGGGAATGTGGGGCTCTCCTTCCTTCCCTTCTTTGTCCACCTTGGGAGAAGAAATGTGCAGAGCTGATACATTCATTCTTCTAAGTCAGCAGTATGATTTTGTTTTTAAATATAGCCTCTGTGCAGAGCTGCTTTCTGGTTGGTACACTGTATCTTCTGGTGCCCTTTCCCACTATAGTTTATCCTGCTGAAATTGCTTCCATCTTGCTAAAGGTTCTCAAAAACTTGTTCTGCGAAACGGACCACATTTGCTTGGTCTCAGTTTTGTCCTAATTATAAACCTGAATGCAGAGCGGTGACATGTTCTATTCCTCTTTTAGCCACACGCTTCCATAAATGCTGACAAGTCGGGAGCGGTGACAAACAGCTCCGTGGAAATCGCCGCTGTGGTTACAGCACAACCCCGGCAGATGGCAAAAGGAATCGCCTCGCTTCTGCAGCGGTTTGACAGGACTGGGAAAACGCAAACACCTCTCGTTCCTTTCCCATCTCTTTCCTAAAGCTGAGCAGGACAGTGCCCAGGTTAATGCACTGTCTGCGCCCCTGCTCCAAGGGCGCTGAATTGTGCACAGGCGGCCTCTCTGCTTTGACTTCTCCCCCCAAAGCTAAAGCACCAAATGCCGAGACACAGAGTACGTGCAGAACACTGTAAGGTGTATGTGCCTTAAAAGCCGCCGATGCTTCCACTTCACCTCACAAATATTTGAAACAGGTCACCGGCCCTTGTTCTCGCTGTTACCGCAGCGAAACGGGCCTTATGAAAACGGATTTGCATTTCACGTGCCTGAGCACAATCGCTGCCACGGGCAGCGTTATCAGCTCCGTGCCTGCCGCGGCACTCCGAGCCCTGCCCGTCCGCTCGCTCCCTCTCCGCGGCTCTGGAAGCGCATTCCCTGTGCACGGCCGGTCCCGGACGCCTTGACGGGCCTGGCGAGTGGCACAGTCCCGGGGCATATCCCGGGCACCTCCCCGAGCACATCCCGGGGCACATCCCAGGCACATCCCGGGCACATCCCGAGGCACATCCCGGGGCACATCCCAGGCACATCCCGGGGCACCTCTCGAGCGCATCCCGGGGCACATCCCAGGCACATCCCGGGGCACATCCCGGGGCACATCTCAGGCACATCACGGGACACATCTCAGGCACATCCCAGGCACATCCCGGGGCACCTCCCGAGCGCATCCCGGGGCACATCTCAGGGCACATCCCAGGACACATCCCAGGCACCTCCACGCCA
>VYZP01006519.1:77150-90617 GCA_013400635.1 Hypocryptadius cinnamomeus
GGCGGCGGGGCGGCGCCCCCCGGGCCCGGGCAGCAGCGCATCCCCGCCCACCGGTTCGTGCTGGCGGCCGGCAGCGCCGTGTTCGACGCGATGTTCAACGGCGGCATGGCCACCACCTCGGCCGAGATCGAGCTGCCCGACGTGGAGCCCGCCGCCTTCCTGGCGCTCCTCAGGTCAGCGCGGGGCGGGGGCGGCCGCGCACGGAGGGGGCTCCGCGCCGCGGCCGCGCTTGGCCGCCGGTGCCTTCTCCTCGCTCCGCGGCCCCTCCCGGCTCCTGTCCCTACTGCCCGTCCCTGGAGGGAGACGCAGGGAAGGCGCGGGAATACCTTGTGGGCTCCACGCAAGGTCACACCGCCCCCCAACGTGTTTTGGTCCCTTCTTGCTCTTTACCCTGCGCTGTTTTCCCGAGAGAAGTGCCCTAATTCCGTGGCAGCTGACTGTCCGTTTAGGGAAGCACTCGGTGGGTGTCTGGTTGGGCTCTTAGATTCAGTGTTTTGGTTTGTTAAAGGAAAATGATAGGAATTATTGGGTCCCCTTGGTGTTGCAACTATCCAGCCATCTTGTAATAGTGACTAAGAAGGGACAGAGGCTGTTGTTACCAAGCTTTTAGTTTCATTTGACACTTACCTTGAAATTTGATACTTACTTTGAAGTCTTAGTCATCATCCTGTTCACTTTTCTTTGTCAGCTATGATAATAAGTTGTTACATCTTTTTGCCATAATAACACCCATTGTAATCATACTTGGGCAGAAAGGGAACTGCAGCAGAAGGCAGTAACCAGCTGAGTTTTACTCCCAGGCCATCTGAGTGTGAGACTGGGAGCGCAGTGATAGCAGAAAGGATATAAAGTGTGTTAAGTGATTTCTAATTTGGGCAGAGTAGGATCTGCTAGTTCATGTGTTCACAAAACTGAGGAGTACCATTTCTCTTTACTCATTGCAGTAGCAAATAAAATTGATGGTGTTCATAGAAACAATTGCTATTAGTTTATTTGTGCTTTGGGCTGTGGTGTGGTAATATCACTAAACTGTATAACCTTAAGGTGTTTATCAGAGAAACCACTCTGCTAGGCAAAAAGTATAAACCATAAAATATATAAAACAGTTCTCTGTAATGAACATGTGGGAAACAAGTAATACTGTTTCCTGGAAATAAATATGTAGTGTCTCAAAGGTTTTTGTAATAGGAAAAACTCCAAAGTCTTGGCAAGACTGTCTTCTTTTGCTGAGGCCTAAGAGATAGGAACAATTAGAAGAGTCACCTGATCCTTAGGTAATCACAGGCACAGGAGATAAAGGAAGTGATGTGCACAAAAACCCCATAAGCAGCAATGTCTTTCTGTTGCTGTTAGCAAATGAAGTGTTCTTTGTGGATTTTTTGTGCAGAGGAGCAAGAGGTGGTGGGAAGTGTCTTGCAAGCAAATTGGTTCTGAAGGTTAAAAGTAAATGACAGTGCACATGCATACGTTTGTCTGTCTATATGTGGGAAAACCACTGGACAGTGAAAAGTGGATGTAATAATACAAGTTTGTCTGGATAAAAATAGAAACACAGAGGCAGAGATTTCTAAGAGATTCCTAAGTAAAGATAAGAAGGATGGTATTTGAGCACTGAAGAATGAATGGAGAGATGTTGTTGGAAGCAAACAAAAGCACTTGTGTTGGTAGGGCTGCCAGTGCGCAATGGCCAGGGGACCTGCGTCAGTGAGCTGGCTGTGCTTGTCTTGTCTGGCTATCACCACACTGCTGGACTGCTGAAACACCTCAGCTTTGCTGGCTGTGCCAGCTCTTCAGCACATTCTTCCATGCTATGTATATTTCTTTGAGCTTCTATTGAAATAAATATACATTGCAATACCTTAAAAACATATCTAGGGAGAACTTCTGTAATAAATGCCAGTATTGGGCTTTTTCCATGATGGAAACAACTTGGGGTCTTTTCCTGGTGTTGACTGAAAGAGGCAGGAATAGAATAATACCTTGCACTGTTGACCTCTTTTATCTATCATTAGTAAATCACTCAGATAATGATAATTACATTTCACAAGATATTTCTTTAATGTTTGAAAATACCAGTTTGAGGTATATTGGCTAGAAATTAAGTCAGGATCTTTGAATACACATAGCAAATGAACATCAAGTAAAGGAAATGTTTAAGTAATGCAAAACTTTCTAAGCATAATTTACTAATTATTTCATGTTCCTCAGCTCATTTCCATTTTATTTACTAATGTGGTTGGTTAAGTCATGTCTGTAGTTTGTGTTTCATAAGGATCTACTGGCAAATGCTACTTGTAAATTAAAGGAAAATATTTTTAATGAAAAAAATGAAGTAATTTGACATATAAATCCTTAAGAGCTGAAATAATATCAAAGTCACAAAGTTTGAATCTGTTTCCCAATGAAACAATTTTGTGTGTGTGTACTTCTAACTACAAATTGAATAGCAATGATCAAGAAAATTCAGGTTGTCTCAGTAGGTTTCTGCTTTATGGTTTCTTTTTGCTGGTTTTACAAAGATTTTTTTTTTAATTTTCATTCATATTTTGCAATAAGCTAACTTGTCCTTTGATCACAGAATAAAGGAAAGTGATGATATGGAACAAGTTAACAGCCTGTCTTCCAAAAATCTTTTCAGAGAATTTTGGCAAGCAGTAAATAAAGGGGTAATCATAACTAACTTGAAAAAAAGATTCCTGTATGCTTTTATAATGGTGAAAACATTTCAGCTACTGAGAGGATGCTCACACAGGGGAGAAGGAAGTGCTAACCTGAGAGTAAAGAAAAATAGCATAAAATGTATGAGAGGCTTATACAGAGTGAATGATTGACTGGTCACTTGGAAAAACTGTTTGTTCTGGTCACTAAAAATGTTCTTCCACTATGCACACACACTTCCCATTCCCTCATCCTGGGTGCCAACAGAATTGGGTTGTTTCTGTCTCAAAGGGAAGGAGAGGAGGAGAGGACTGTCAGTCCCACTGAGTTAAGTGGAGGAGGAGCAGAGGTGTAAACATAAAGCTGTGCTAGTTCAGGCGTGCCACAGAGGGGAGAGGTAACCCAGAGCCAGCCCTTGGCACACTGGAGCAGAGGATTTGTAGAGGGAAGACACACCTAGGGCTGCACCCTGCTTCTGTGGAAGGTGTAGCAGAAAGTGAAACACAAGCCAGATGAGCCCCTCTGGTGTGTCACTTCATTGGCTTCAGATTGGATTCACTTAAGGAATAAAACCAAAATCATGTTCCAAAACCAATTTGGGATTTGGTTGTTTTTTTTTTTTTTGTTAGGTAAAATGCATACTGTAGTTTGCATGGCAGTATTGCTTTTTTTACAGCCTGTTAATCAACTTTTATGTGATTGGGACTCTAAGCTCCTATAAAGTCATACAACAAAAGCTATGGCATTTTAAACAGATTGTTTTGAATCTTAGAGCCAAAATGGAAATGCACTGTTCTAGTGCTTTAATTAAGAGCTTGTCAATTTAGTATGTAAAGTGTACCTGTGAAATATTTGTTTCTTACAAGTAAATTTGTCAGCAGTTGTGATGAGAAGTCAGCCCATCGTTTTCATCAACAGGTAATAATAGTTCATAGCTTTCATAAATCAGTTCTAATTGAACTGATGAAACTTCAGTATGAAACTTCTACTTAAAAAAAAAAGGTAGCATTTAATTAAATTAATTCTTCCTAAACATTGTTCAATTTAAATCCAGTTTAAAAAAAAATAATCTAGAGCATCATTCACATCTCCAAAGTGATGTGCAGGCTGGCTGTTTGAGTAGACTGGAGTCTTTTGATGGTAAATATGTACCTGTATTGTGGCAGCAAATTTAATGTTGAACACCATATTTATTTGTGTGCTAGCAACTACTGAGAATTAGAGTTTTCTTTGAATATAAGAAATATAAACAGTTGAAGTTTCAGTTGAAACTTTAATTCTGTATTTATATTACTTCAATTTCTCTATGTTGTAAGGAAGTTTAACAAGTCTGTTATTTTCACAAGTTTCTCTTGTTAGATACAAACTGCTGATTGCTACATTTAAAAACCCTTCTAAACACACCTTCTGTCTCTGTGTGCCATTCATTTCCAGGATGTTCTGAACAACAAATATTAAGAAATTTAAAGGAAAGACTTGGTTTTCGTTGTGGAATTCTTGCATTTGCTAGTATGCCCTGGTTTATTATATTTAATTACCTATGTGTGTTGGGGACAAATGTGTTTTTGTAAATCACAGACTATTCTTGATTGTTATCTGAAAGGCTGATGAAATTTTGCTAAAATTATCTTAAATGTCACCTCTAAGAAAAGTTATTTTTAAAAAGACAACAACTGCTCAGGAAACAGGGTTTTTTTCTGGTATTGGTGGAGGCTCCTATATTCTGGTTCACAGTTTATGCTAAAATCTCAACCAATCCTCTTGCCTCAGGCGGTGAAGACAAGCCAGAGTGTGGCAGGAGTAGAAGAGTCAAGGTCATGTGCTAGAATGTTCTCCCTTTCCTCTTTGAATACTACAGAGGGGTAACTTTGACATAAGATGTTCTCACAATCTAAGTCCTTGACACTATTCCCTCATGGAGGGGAAGCCAGTGTGCACTGTCAGTAAATGAATTTCAGGAGTACAGCCATAGAGGATTGTGCATTGATATTTTCCTGATGAACTGACAGCATGCATTCATAGGTTAAGTAATTCTGCAGCTCAGCTGTTTGCAGTTGGGGAGCTATGTATAACTAGTACAGCCAGATCAGTCCTAGGGAGTAATACATATTTAAAACAAATGTATGCCATTAGGTTAACATAATAGTCTGTATTGAACCTTTTAACTTACCTTCTTTATTTATAAAGATGCTATGAGGTCAGCTGTTGCACTGTTCACAGTGCAAATCTTTGGCCTGTTTAGTAAATGCAAAGACTGTTGTGTTTGGCTGCCCCTCTAAAGATATGTTTTTATGATCTGTATTTGTGTATTGATTTATAGGTTTCTTTATTCAGATGAAGTTCAAATTGGTCCAGAAACAGTCATGACTACTTTATACACTGCTAAAAAGTATGCAGTCCCTGCCCTGGAAGCACATTGTGTGGATTTCCTAACAAAGCATCTCCGAGCAGATAATGCCTTTATGCTGCTTACCCAAGTAGGTAAATTTAAGCTTAGTTTTGATTTACTAGAAGAATTCCCAATTGGAGGGAATTTACTAATTCTTCTTAATTATGTACTCCTTTGAGATTTTAAGTGCTCTTTAAGTTATAAATACAAAGAGTACTTAGACAAATCAATTTATTTTAATTTTTGCCTATACTAGAGGTAAAGCACTTTCTTTTTAAGATAAGCAGTTTGTCAACTGTATGCTTAAGATGTATTTCTTTATCTTTCCAGGCTCGTTTGTTTGATGAACCTCAGCTTGCTAGTCTTTGTCTCGACACAATAGACAAAAGCACTATGGATGCCATAAGTGCAGAAGGCTTCACAGATATCGACATAGGTAAGTCACTCTGTGTGTCCTAAGCATGAAATGAGAGTAGCCCAGGATAGTTCCTTCCCCCATCTGAGTGTGCGGAGTCCCAAGCACTTCTTCCCTTCTTGGCCATCCACCCCTGCAGTGCTTTCCTTTGAGCTTCACTCCCGAGCTGGGCTCCACTGCACTGTGTCCCCGTTTGAGTAGTGGCGGTGTCTCAGGGTGGTGACACCACACTTCATTGAAACCAAAGCTGTCACTTGCTGAGGGTTGTGCCTCATGCCTGAGGCATCCATATCTGCTTTTCATGTGCAACAGGAATCATATTGTTCTGTTGCCACATGGTATTTATCTATTCAAAGTTGCACAGATCAGGTACAATTCATGAAATCTACTTTAAAAAATGAATGCATGGACTGCTAGTTTCTGTTTAGTCTTCTATCAAAAGCTAGCAGTTGTAAATTTACTTACTCAATTTCATTGCTACTATATAAATCTAAGGTTTTACTCCAATTCAGCTGGATTGTGTGAAAAATTCAGACTGAAGGAAGGTGCTTCACTGCATAAAGAAATTTTGAAACCATTGTTAACTCATGTTCAGTAGGATTTGTACTCAGGCTGAGCAATCTTTAGTCTTAGTAAGTCTCAATCTGTTTTGACTTTCCAATATGCTATTTTCTATAACTGCAAACATGCCTTACTTAAATTCAAGGCAGATAAAAATTCCCAAAGACAGAAGATTCAGAATATAGAAACCCATTTATTTTTTGACTTGTATTTGATGATAATTTGTGCATACCTGTTATTCAAAAAAGGTAACAAGGAGTAATAAATACAGGATAAGTTGCTTTTTAAATATGTACCTTGCCTCACCTTCAGGCTTTGTGAATAGCAAATATGTCAATGCTTAAGATGATTTTCATGTATCTTTAAACTGGTTTTTGTGAACCACTGCTGCTTGTGGCTATAGTTGATCCAGATGGGCAGGTGGCTGCTCAGATGAGAATATGACACTGTCATTGTGAGTAACTTGGTTTTTTAATGTCATCATGAGTAACCTGTAGTTACTCAGTAGTATGCATTCCCTGTTTGGTCACTTTCAGTTTAGATCTTGCCCTAGCAATGGAAATCCTTCAGGATACTTGTTATTACTATAGAGATTAGTTACACTCTTAGGAATCAAGAAGAAAGCTCATATCCTGTATTCATAGCAGGAAAATTAACTTTTAGTTTGACATCTATATGTGGTTGAGAGATTATTTTTTATGTAAGATAAATTATGTGTAATATATATGCACACATAGTAATAAGACAAAGCTAATAGTCTTGTTATGAATGTTCTTAGTGTGTAATTAGTATTTTAAGCTTACATAGTGTAGCACTGTTACTGGCTTGGATGAAAACTGATGTAAAGCTGCTAACTTTTTTTTCTCTAGACACATTATGTGCAGTTCTAGAAAGGGACACTCTCAGTATTCGAGAAAGTAGGCTCTTTGGAGCTGTTGTTCGCTGGGCAGAAGCAGAATGTCAAAGACAACAACTGCCTGTGACATTTGGGAACAAACAGAAAGTCCTTGGAAGAGCTCTTTCCTTAATCCGTTTTCCATTAATGACTATTGAAGAGTTTGCAGCAGGTGAGTTTTGGAGTTCTTTGTCTTACTGTTAGACCATGTCTCAATGCTGTTTAATTGTGTTTAGATGCTTGACACTCAATTCTGTTATTAGTATTGTACTAATAACAGTTGTGATGCACAAATGAAAGCAAAACCTTCTGCAGATTACGCTCTGGCCATGGGAAAATATTACTGTTGTCTTCAGTTTGTGAATATGTGTGGTTTAAATACAACAGCTGGAGTAATCCTTCAAATCATCTTAGAAGTTTTATGTTTTCACAGGCCCTGCTCAATCTGGAATCTTGTCAGATCGGGAGGTAGTAAATCTCTTTCTGCACTTTACTGTCAATCCTAAACCTAAAGTAGATTATATTGACCGACCAAGGTGTTGCCTTAGAGGAAAGGAATGCAGCATTAACAGGTTCCAGCAGGTGGAGAGCCGCTGGGGCTACAGCGGAACAAGCGACCGGATCAGGTGGGGCTTCAGAAACTGTTTGAAGGAGAGACAGAAATGGGTGGGGAGAAAGGGAACAAATCATTCAACTTGGACTTTTTGGTATAAGATACAGTAGCAAGTAGCAAACATGCTGGCTCTGTTGAACATGTTTGATCATTTACTATTTTTTTTTAGCTATTACACATATGAAATAAAAACAAGAATGAGGTTCGGGAGGATTGGGTACATTCCAGAATGATTGGGTGTTATCTGTATATTTCTTTTTGTAATACCAAGTCTTGATCTGTTTTCATTTTGGAGATACTGAAAAGTATCTGTTTATGTTTTGTTTATTAATACTGACTATCTTGAGGAATTAGCAAAGCTTTAACCTATAAAGCTGTCAAAGCATTTTTCTTAGTATTGAAATCTAAATAAAAAGTGCTATTTAAAAAAAAAATGCAATGCCATTCTCAGTTTACTTCCCTCCTCTTCAGTAGGAGTCTTTTTCCTACTTGAAATAAGGTAACATACTCACCACAGTTGGTTGAATTCCTTTCTTGTGTCTTACCAGGTTCACAGTTAACAGAAGAATTTCCATAGTGGGATTTGGATTATATGGATCTATTCATGGGCCCACAGACTATCAAGTTAATATACAGGTACAGTATATTATTCTTAAATAGGCTTGTACTCTTGTAGGAACTTGCAAAAGGAAGCTACACTTGTAGCACTTGCAGAAGCTTTGGTCTATATTTGGGAGGGAGCAGTTGACAGGCCAAGAATCTAAACTGTGTTTTGTCACAAGTGGGCATAAGTGGGTGACTAGGCAAAAGAACACTGTGGAACTCTGCTCCCTTTCTCCTGTATTCTCCTGTCCTTCAATAATTTTCAGTGCAGCTGTTTCCCAACATCCAGCTTTTTTCCTCTTTTCTCAAGCCATTCCTAATAGGAAATATGTACTGATATTGTACTTGGGTATGTTATGTCCTTCAGTAGCCTGTGTGCTTCTTATAAAGATTTGATTTTTGTAATTGCTCCTTTTAGTTTCTTTTGAACAAGCTTTCTCATTTTTCTCTTTTAGAAGTTTAGCACAGCTGTGGGGGATTTGCTTTTGTTGTTATGTGGGAGTGTTGACTCTCAGTATATTATGGACACTGTTACATAGTGTTTCCATTATGAAATTTTGAATCTGATCCTGCTCATCACTCAGTACCAAATCAAGGGCTGCGTTTCTTCCTGCTGAGCAATTGGTTAGCAGGCTCATGAAGTGGCCAGTGATAGCATCTAAAAATGTCCCCCTGCTTCATGTCCTGATGTGACCCTTGCCTGGTCCCAGCAGGCAATTGAAGACACCACTAAAATCATATTTCCTGCTCTTGTAGCCTGTTAGATCCCTTAGCATGTTGTGGTCAGGAATGTCTTCTAGTAGTATTGATCCAGCACTATATTTTTTTTTCCTTTTTGAGTGTGGAATTTCAGTCTATCTGAATTATTTTTCTTGTAGAGGTTAATTTTGTTTAGATTCTAAGCTTTTTAACAAATTAGGATTCCATGACTGACACAGTTTTACCCTGTGCTGTGTATTTCCTAACCTGGTACTATCATGTCACATTGATTTATTAGGTGCATGAGAAATTTTGTGAAATAAATAGTCTGTTACTTCATATAGGGGCAGAAATTCTATAGTCTCTATCTTTCTAGACTTCCAGCATATGCTGGAATTTCTGTTTCAGTTCATTAATGGACATTCTGTTTAAATGAAAAATTGTCTTCTGCTTCCTATTTGATGATGATTATTATCTGACTACTCTGTACTTGAGGATAGGGGTTTTGTGTCTGTCTCCTAAGGAAAAAATGTTGTGCCTTTCCTCTTAATGATGTTCCAAGCAGAATGTATCTGGAATGAGGTTTTGAAGGAATTTGGCTTTTCCACATTCCTCACTTTAAAAGCTCACTTGCAAAATCCTCTATTTGAAGTATCTTCAGGTTGGTTTTGTTAAACTATACATCCATGTAAATGAGTAGCATAGTGCACTAGCCAGGATCTTTAGAACAAAAGAGTTGATCTCAGGAACCTAGCACCTATACTAAACATACCTGGGGATTTTTACTTCACATAAACCCTTTTTTGAACCTCTCAGCTGAATTCTTGTTAGCAGATGAAAGCATTCGGTGTGTTCCCTCAGGATGTTTGCTGGATTTATTTAATCTGAAAAGAATTTTGATTTTTTCAATGTAAACCAAAGCATATTAAGTGGGAATGATTGGAAGATTCACTTGAAAAAGATCCTCCCGATTCAAACTGAAAGGCTAAATAAACATTCATATTAAGGCCATGCATCTTATTTAGGTTCTCTTTACCCTAGAAGTATCCCTAATAACTGATAAATCTGAAACTTTCTTGTCACAATCTTTTCAGACAGTTATTTAAGTCTTGTGCCTCTAGCTTTCTTCTTGGTTCTGCATCAGTACTAGCAGAGCTTCAGAGATTTAAACATTTAAAACTTGCCATAAAATAGTGATAATGTATACTGCAAATACATCTGTTATGTGAAAAGGGCTTAAGTCTTCAGCATTATAATTGTTCATATTTGTATTGATTGTGGCTAGGGAAAAAAATAGAGTACACTTTGCCTAGAATAAAGCTTCATCTCATGCATGGGTAATACTAAAAGTTATATGGGAAGTTAATAAGAAACTGTTAACAAACTGACAGGATTCTTCTTAGTGCAGTAATCACAAGAAGTGCTCTGCCCTAAAGCTCTGTTATCCAACTTCTGCAAGAGGTGTTGGGCAGCATGGATCAGGATTGCAATCCAAAATGGGAAGGAATCTGCTATTACTACACTGGAACTAGTGATTCTTACTCGCCACTGAAATTGAAGGCAAAATAAATATTGTGTGATCTGAGTAGAATTTTTATACTGAATCAAGATTAGAAATAAATTGTATAAAACATAACAGCACAAGTTCCTGTTTTCTTTTATGAAGGTGTCATTGACTGCCGACATTATCTGTAAAAACTTGTTTTCTAAACTAGCCACAGGCAGCAAATGAGATTCCCTCATGTGGGCTGTGAAGGTGTGCAGAGATCAGCAAACCTAAGCACGGGATTAGATGTTGTTTATGAAGGTCAGAAGCTGGAGGTGTGAGAGCTGTTCTCCATCTCCCAAGCACAGACTTTAACCTGGCTGGAGCAGTGCCCACAGCCCGTGTCAAACTCGCGAGCCATCGTTCCGAGCTGCTGCGTCAGCTCCAGCGGCATCAGGAAATCACAGCTCCTTTCCAGCTGAGATTGCTCTGGCCTTGCAGTTAGGCTGGGTGGGGTAGGCAAGTGTTTGCTTGTAACCTTCTCATGTGCATACAGTCAGAACCTTTCTCATGCCATAAAACTACATAGAGCTACAATGTTCATGCTTTTGCCCAGATAATTGATTATGAGAAGAATCAGACGCTGGGACAGAACGACACTGGATTCAGCTGTGATGGAACAGCCAGTACCTTCAGAGTTATGTTCAAGGAGCCCATTGAGATCCTGCCCACGGTTTGCTACACAGCTTGTGCAACCTTGAAAGTAAGAATGTCTAACAGGACTGAAGAAAGTGTTACTTTGATGCAAACGTTATTCTTTTATCAGTCTTCTGATGGGAAAGTGTATTCTAGATCTTGAATTTATTTTACCTTTAGGGCTAAAGAAGGATATAGTTAGAACTCTACTGTAATTTTTAAGACTGTTACACCTCTTCTGGGCCATAGCATGGAATTCATTACTGGATCCTTTGTGCCTTCCCACTTTTTTGCTTGATGTAGGAGTTAGAATAGTTCTCATGGAAGTCACTGGTTCTGTGTGGGAAGAAAAGGCCCTGTGTAGAAAATGTAATTTGGCAGCTCTCTATCAAAATTTAAGTTTGATTTCTTCTATCAAGGATATTCTAACCACTAGCTAAATTCAAGGAAACAGCTTTTTTAAAATCTCTTTTTATATACTAGTGCTGAAATAATAGGCAAGAATTACTTGTTCTCAGAAAGTCTCCTCTTAGTGTTGTGGACAAATTTATTTCTCAAAAATATTTTAATGTTCTTCTAAATATAATTCTCTATACAGAAATCAGAGTTGGGTGGGTTGGAAAAAATACTGCACATAAAAAGCAGCTGAGTGAGGGAACTAAGTAAGAGTACAGACAACCTGTGTGATATGGAGAAATACTAGAAAGTATTCATTACAAGTTGGATAAAATCAACTGGTTTAAGTCTGCTGTCAGAGAAATATATTTTTGTTATTTAGACATAGGGCCCTGGCTTCTGTTGCCTGTGATTTTGTATGTAATTTATATTATGTGGGTACAGAAATTTGATACTACTAAAATAGCCCAAGTAAGTTGTGTTTGACCATAGCAATTCTTGGGTCTTGCCCACTTCCATTCTGCTGCTAATCTCTTGTGATGTTTTTCAGGGTCCTGATTCCCACTATGGAACAAAAGGTTTGAAGAAAGTGATCCACGAATCTCCTACTGCTAGCAAAACATGCTTTGTCTTTTATAGTTCACCAGGTAACAACAATGGTACATCAATAGAAGATGGACAGATACCAGAAATAATATTTTATACTTAGTTTCACATGAGGATCTGGAATATGTTTGGTGTCTCAGTGGACTTCAGCTCACTATTGGCAGCAGTTAAAAAAATTCTGTTAAATTACTTTAATGTGTAAAAAAAACCTAATTTGTTTGAAGGGTACCAGAAAAGCTATTTTTTTTCGGCATCATTATTGGTAGATTGTAATTTAGCTTTTTCTCTAAACGAAATGTTAATGGAATAAGTACTCTGTATATTGAAAAGTTCGTTTTAAGTAGTACCTTGTGGTTAATTACTTTGTGTTTTCACCCCTTTGTTTCTCATGTAGTAAAAATCATTTTTTGAACTGGAAAATCCTTACTTGTTATGAACAACTTGTGTATGTTTTCTCCAATCTGTCCTTAAAAGACAGTAAAGCTGCTGCTGTAGTCCCATCTTGCACTTCTTTCCAAAATGACCTTGGATTGACCCTATGGACATGGATTGCTACTGTATTTTTTTGAAGTACGTCAGCAAAGCTGCATTCATATTGCCATCATCTTGACTTTTTCCAAGAGCCATGGAGAATTAATGGACTTTGCACTGCAGAGAACATCTGCAGCAGCACTGAAGAAATAAATATTCAGTCAAATTCAGCAAGAAACAGATCTTTCCCGAATCCCTCTTAATTCAGAAGGGCTGTTTTGGAATATAGAACTGGTTATGCAAATAGCCACTGTATATATACATATGTGCCTATAAAAGATGTATAATGTGAAAATGAGAATACGAGACTTGTAATGATGTTATTTTATTGTTGGATATTCTAGTACTAAAAAAATGAGTATAAACCTAAGGATTATTGGTGTGCAAGGAGTTTTACAGATTGCATACAATAATTTGATGCAATTGCTGTATGTATATAGTATTCAGTGCTTTGCAGTATGTACCATGTAGTAACAGAATGGCTTGGTGTACAAAGACATGTACCCTCCCCCACGTTATACTAAAATTTGAGAATGCAGGAGAAAAAATAAGAAAATTTCCTTTCTTAAGGGGGAAAAGGGGGAGGTCACGCAGGTTTGGGGTGTCCAAAGGCTGTGTGTAGAACAAGTGTCTGTCAAACGTCCAGCTCCGTGCACACTCCGGCAGCGCTCTCCTGTCCCAGGGCACGGCGCTGTTCCGAGACAGGGCCGGGGCTCGGCCGGGCCGTGCCGGAGCAGCCGCTGCGGGCACAGGGCCGGCCCGGCCGGGCCGTGCGGAGCGCGCAGGCGCCTCGGGGCGGGCCCGGCGCGGTTGCCGGAAGAGCCGTCCCGGCCATGCCGAGCCTCACTGGGCTCCTGCGGGTTCGGGCGGCACCGGTGCGGAGCGGCGGGGGCAAGGCCGGGGAGGGGGGGGGAGAGGC